>PVKC010000944.1:0-47973 GCA_004027635.1 Crocidura indochinensis | reverse complement strand
CCCTCCCCCCAAAAAAACATTTATTTTTAATGGCTCATTCATTGTTACTTTTATTAGATAGCTATTCAGTATCATTATTTTTAAAGATAGCACCTATTTTAATGTTCTTGCTTTTTGAGCCCTACTAGTCCTGTCCCTGACTCAGGAATAATTCAGAGATACACATGGATAATGAAGATCTTAAGTCCATGGACTGCAAGTGCTCTCTCTACCCTGAGTACCCTCAACTCTACGCCTCTGGCCCCAAGTAAGCCCTGTTTTTAATGGCTCTGACACTCCCTTTTGTAATGCTTCCCACAATCTTTAGATTTGTGTTTTGTTTGCTGGTTTTGAACAATGTTATTTTTGTTGTTGTTGTTGTTGTTGTTTTAAGCATAACAAAACTTTATTCCATCAGTCACAAGTCCCATACTGACTAGTCAGGGCCTTCTCCAAGAAGATCTCCAAAGGTCTTCAAAAGTCACAAAACAGATTATATAAGAAGGGGATATAGGGAGTTTCTAGCTTCCGGTGATCTTAAAAAATGATTGGCTGTTGTCTAGGATAACTTCCTACTACCCAATCTTGTCCTTTCCAGATAGGCTACTTAAGTATGGCCAGGTAGTTCAAGGCGATGCTAATGGAAATAGATAGAGAAGTCTAACATATAGTTTTGGGAGCATATTGTTCTTTTGGTCTTGTTGGGACATTGTGATTTTTGGGAAGCTCTGTGTGTGAGGAGATTCCATTTCGTTTGTACAAAAGATATCATTTCAAGGAGGACATAAAATAAATAGGCCATACTTGATGTATTCCTTAATCTCACGAATTTTCTTTATCAACTAGATATGGGGATATGGACAAATGATCAGCATGAAATAGGTGATGACAATGTCTATATAATTTCTTTTTTTTTCTTGTTTTTTGACGCTCAGGGGTTTGGTTACTCCTGGCTATGACTCAGAAATCGCTCCTTGCTTGGGTGGACCATATGGATTCTCTGGGGGATAGAACCACTCCGTTCTAGGCTAGCGCCAGGAAGGCAAACACCTCACCGCTCTGTGCCACTCACTCAGCCCTGTCGATGTTCTTGGGTACATCATTAGAATTATATAAAACTTCTAATAGCATGATCATTTAAAGCACGTGTTTTAACTAAATATTTACATATTTTAGTTTAAGATTCATGATTACAAATAAATATAAAGCAACTCCCTTTGTTTCTTTATCATATTGTTTGTATTATCTAAACCTCTGCTTTCTCACCTAGAACTGGGGTTTTGAAATATATTGGTAATGATATATGTTGTATGTCTATATGTAACTTAACTTTTCTCCTATTTATATAGCCAAGGTAAAAATAAATAGGGGTTCTTTATAGTATGTACTTTATCCCACTCTATGCAAATTACTTTTCAGCATATGTAAAATTAATAGTGCAATATTTTATATGCCTTTATATTTAAATATTTTAATTGGTATATATTTTACACATGAAATATATTGTAATTTTGTCTACCCTCAGTTTAAGTGCTTTATAACATTGTGACAGTTGGTTGCCATATGTACCATAATTTATAGTAAATTTCTCTACTATTACTCTAGTAATATTTAAAATCCAAGCTTTTATTTAAATATTAAATAATTCTTCATCCACTTCAGTACCAAGTACAAACTCCATAATCTGTCCAGAATTCCTTTTTGTCAAATTTCTAGTTTCTTTGATATCCTTTTTCACCTAAACTCAAGAGTTCCATAATCATTTATACTTCACATATTCATATCATTCTTATTCAATGCTTCCTTAACAAATCCTGTCTCCCTATGTTCTTTTTAACTGTTTACATTTTCTAATTATAATACTTATCACAAAAACTGGCATAAAAGGTAGGCTTAAGTAACATTATTTATTTTATTTTTATAATTTATTTAAGAACTATGATTGGGCCCAGGAGATAGCATGGAGGTAAGGCGCTTGCCTTTCATGCAAAAGGTCATTGGTTTGATCTCGGTGCCCCATATGATCCCCCGTGCCTGCCAGGAGCAATTTCTGAGCATGGAGCCAGG
This sequence comes from Crocidura indochinensis, assembly GCA_004027635.1. Lineage (NCBI taxonomy): Eukaryota > Metazoa > Chordata > Mammalia > Eulipotyphla > Soricidae > Crocidura > Crocidura indochinensis. Next base: position 45,927 of record PVKC010000944.1, on the reverse strand, counting down.
AGTAACTCCTGAGCACTGCCGGGTGCGACCCAAAAACCAAAACAAACAAACAAAAAAAACTATGATTACAGGGGCTGGAGAGCTGGTGCAAGAGGTAAGGCGCCTGCTTTGCAAGCGCTAGTCAAGGAAGGACCGCAGTTCCATCCCCCAGCGTTCCATATGGTTCCCCAAGCCAGGGGCAATTTCTGAGTGCTTAGCCAGCAGTAACCCGTGAGCAATAAATGGGTGTGGCTCCCCCCCAAAATAAAAAATAAATAAAAAAGAACTGTGATTACAAAGATGTTCAGGCGTGAGCTTCAGCTGTTCTATGCTTAAGAAATTATTTGGTAAATTAGTGACTTATTAAATGTAGACAATTCATAGATATAGTTAATGAGAGAAGATAATCAACACATTTGTAGAAAGTTTGAACTTGCTTGTGTAAGGAGATATACTCAATCTTATTTTCTTAATTACAAAGATGAAATTTTTTCCCAGTATTTGTATTTCATTTCCATAAAACTATAATATGGAAGTGACCATATTAATAATTCTTAGTTCTTTGTAAGATTAAGCACCCATTTCATGGCTTTGAAACTTAAGCAATAAGAAAATAGCTCATTTTGCCTATTATTTCTTCTTATAATCTTTAGTGCATAAGAGCGCAACTTGAGGTCAAGATAGTTATTAAATTAGTCCATTTTCCCTAACTCATAGCATGCAGAATGGGGAAATGAACTATACAAACACACACATATTTGTGGATTAAATTAAATCTAAATTTCCTCACTATTACCTAGTATAGAAATGTTTAAAATTTTATGTTCTAGAAATAAAACATATATTAATTATTTATTTAGCTAGACTATGTGGATAAATAACTGTTTTTTGAATTAGGGATATACCAACTCCACGCACTGAAGATTTTAAAACTCAGTGAAACAGAGTACAATGCTGACACACTATATTGTAAAAATTAATGTAATATTTGGATTTACAAATATATTTGAGGATTATTATTTTCCCAATAGCCAATGAATGGTCAGGACAAAGCTGCTACACAAAGAATATTGGTTGAATGCAGGAACAAATTTTATTTTCTTTTAATAATTATAATTCTCCCTCATTCTATAGAATTTTTTCTCTTTTCAAAAAATTAAAGAAAGGGAAAGGAAAGAATTAGGAGAGATAAGTTTGGATTTTTAGTTTAGTTGATCAATACAACAGTCAAGAACATTTTCAGTCTATGAACATTTCCTTTGAAAGATTTAATATAAATTTGCCTTACAAAAAAAAGTATTTGATAAGTTGATTATTTAATAAGTTTAACAGAAACTTATTAAGGATCATCTTTATTTTTTACCTTTTTTGTTTTTTGTTTTTTTGGGTCACACCCAGCAGTGCTCAGGGGTTACTCCTGGCTCCATGCTCAGAAATTGCTCCTGGCAGGCACGGGGGACCATATGGGGCACCGGGATTCCAACCGATGACCTTTTGCATGAAAGGCAAACGCCTTACCTCCATGCTATCTCCAGGGCCCCGGATCATCTTTTTCAAAGTTAGTATTTAACTCACTATCATTAAAATATTAGTTTCATGGGCTGAAGAGATGGCATGGAGGTTAAGACATTTGCCTTGCATGTAGTAGGATGGTGGTAAGAATCCAAGGCATCCTTATGGTGCCTCGTGCCTGCCAAGGGTGATTTCTGAGTGTAGAGCCAGGAGTAACCCCTGAGAGCTGCCGGTTGTGACCCAATAACCAAATGCAAGATTCAGGAGTAACTCATGAGCATAACCAGGTGTGACCTAAAAGCAAAGAAACAAAGCAGAGATACTGAATATTGACATTCATCTTTAGAACAGAACTATGATTTATCAACCAATAAGCATAAAACTATTTTGCTTTATTCTGGGATACAGGTCCTTTACTGAGTGCCTACATTTTACCCGAAAAGTCAATGATATTCTCTCATCTCAGAGTCATAGAATAAAAACATTTCAACTCTGGCTTTTATTTGACAAATGCTAATAGACATCCATTACACTATTTTATCTATGTTAAATCCCTTTAATCTTGTTTTCACAATTACCTATTGTTAGTAGTCTATAAGACTTGAGTAGTGAAATATCTTAACTAGTGTCACATATGGAGTAGATGAGTCAAGACCCAAATATGAGCATGCTTACTCTAGTCCCTCATACTTGCCTGCTTCTCTTTTACCTTTCATTTCTATATTCAAGAATGGTTTTAATCAAATATTTATACTACAGTTAGGTTTGGATGATATGAAACATGCAGTTCAAGCCTTTACTTTTAGTCCCAGCCTTTAAAAACATGCTTTCAATCAAAGATCCACCTTCTATCATCTAACACCTCTAGTTACTGATCCACTTTTTTGGATCCAATTCTCTCAGAAGTTCCAGGAACCTTCTTTTTTCTCCTAGAATTCTTCAAATATTCTAGGAATCTGAACTTAGTGTTTCTTACCTTTGGGGACACCACTACTCTTTTATTATTTCCTATAATTTTAACTTTGACCTTTGTCTCTTTAGTCATCTATAGCTTTAGTGTCTTTATTCAGTTCTCTAGATTTAAGCTATCTGAGTGGAATTTCAAATACCCTGTACAGTATTTTTGTCTGGAATATTCCAGTCTTTCCAAAATTATGAATAAACTATTTCCTAAAGGATTGCCTATCATTGGAATCTCCAGAATGTAATCCATCCAAGTATCTCTCTATTTGAAGTTTGACTGAAATCACTGTTTGGGAATTGTAACTTATTACAATTAATAAGTTATTAGGTTCCTAGTGCATAATGTATAACAATCTGAATGAATGAGGAAAATAGAAAGCCTGTCTAGAGTACAGGTGGGGGTGAGGTGTGGATGAGGGAGATTTGGGACATCAGTGAGGGAATGTTGCACTGGTGAAGGGGGCTATTCTTTACATGACTGAAATCCAACAACAATCATATTAGTAATCAAGGTGTTTAAATAAAGATATTAATAAAAATTATCTAAACTTTTAGAGACATAACCAGGCTCTAAATGACTTAAAAAAAAATATATATATATATATATATATATTGGTTTTTGGACCACACCCGGTGACACTCAGGGGTTACTCCTGGCTATGCACTCAAAAGTCACTCCTGGCTTGGGGGACCACATGGGAAACCTGGGGATCGAACCGCGGACCGTCCTAGACTAGCACAGGCAAGGCAGGCACCTTACTTTCAGCGCCACCTCCCAGCCCCTGACTTAAATATATTTTAATAAATTCTAATTTTGCCTACTCTGGCTGCTAGTTTGTCATAGCAATATCTAATAATCAATCAGAGCAATTTTAATTATTTCTAGAGCATTATAATACTTTCACCACTATCTTTACTATGAGGCATATAATATATATTTCATACATTTAATATGTTTCTGAGAAGATGGCTTTTGTGTTATTTATAATAGATAACGTTACAAAAATTGCTTAAATTAAGACATATTTTTCAACATAAAATAGTGATGCTTCCTAAAAATGGAAGTATATCTGTAATGTTGATTTTTGCTTGCCTTATCCTAATTTGGGTAACATGACTTAAGTTTGAAACACATTCAGAAATGTATGCTTAATTATATTCTATTACATTCTGAGTGATGTTTGTGAGTGTGAAATGCTCTATAATATTTTTACTCTAAATAAGTAGTGGACAGGGCATATTTTATGAGTCAAACATTAAAAACATTCAATATTGCTTATAGTACTAAAAGCAGAAAATGTAAAAATGCTGGAAGCAGATATTAAGAAGCATTTGCTGGCATGATATTAAGATGCATGTAGAATATTATGGCACTTCTATAATGTAATATATTGAAGATGCTTTGTACTGGAATACTGAATTAGTGAAAGACTAAATGAAAAATAAACATAAAGCATTCTCACAGCTTTTTAGTAAAAAGCATCTGCATTAAGTTCTGATAGAATTTTCTGCTAGTTATTTTCATCATATTCAATGAATTTCATGTAACTAAAATTCAGAATTCTGTAAATTTGGATTTCAAAAGAAATCTAAACCTTATTGTGCCAACTTAATGTATGGATTAGGAGAAATGAAGAGAAAGTGAGGAGAAGTAATGAGGATAGAGTGATGCCAAATTTTTAAATTCCAATTTGTAGTCAAATTTTCTTCAATACTTAATATATCAGCATACTATAAATGTGAGTAAGAGAAAAGAGTGAGAATTCAAGAATTTTTTATGATATTGGGGGCCTAACCTCACAGCATTCAGGGGTTACTCCTAGCTCTGTGCTCAGAAATTGCTCCTGGTATACTTGGGGGATCATAAGAGATACTAGGGATTGAACTTGGGTCAATCCTGGGTCATCCTCATGCAAGGCAAATGCCTTTCTGAAATGATATCACACTGGCCCTGAGAATTCAAAAGTTTTTAACTTGTCTTATTTCTTTTTTTCTATTTATTAGCCTCTTAAATTGAGAATTTAAAGAACATCTAAGTGATATTATGCTTTATTTTTTGTCTAATATGGAAAATGAAAATAAGTGTAGCACTCATGGATTTGTTGTGAAGAATATAAAATAAAATATCTTCTTTATTTTATAAAATTAATCACAGGCATAAATTGTCTTAGTTTCAGGTAGAGACATATATGTTATATAGTTGACTTAACACTAAATGCCCTAGAGTTTAACTCTGAATTAAGTACATCTCGTAAAAGAAACAATAGGCAGCATGGTTGTGATACAACTGAAATGGTCATGTTATATTAAACTGGCATTTGAAGAAATAGGAATAATTAGGATAGAAACTGGTTCTGGGGAAGTCCAAGTAGTCACCTATATTGGGAAAGAACAACCAAGAGTTTTTAGAACCAGAATCAATAGGAAGATACTGATGATGTTGAAGAATAACCTTTGAAAAAATAGAGCGAGGGTCCAGTCAGGAAAGTGCCCATAGAAAATAACTTTAAGAAGCCTTTAGTAGGCCTGATTATGTCATCTACAACTGAGTTGAAAGATGCCTGAACCATAAAAGACCTTGGGAAGAGAAAAAGAAGAAGAAGAAAAGAAGAAGAAGAAAAGAAGAAGAAGAAGAAGAAGAAGAAGAAGAAGAAGAAGAAGAAGAAGAAGAAGAAGAAGAAGAAGAAGAAGAAGAAGAAGAAAAGAAGAGAAGAAGTAGAAGAGAAGAGAAGAAGGAGGAGAAGAAGAAAAGAAGAAGAAGAAGAAGAAGAAGAAGAAGAAGAAGAAGAAGAAGAAGAAGAAGAAGAAGAAGAAGAAGAAGAAGAAGAAGAAGAAGAAGAAGAAGAAAAGAAGTTGTTTTTGTAGTTGCTGGCTTTGGTCTTTATGTTTGTTTGTTTTGTTTTTTTGCTTTTGTTTGTGAGTTTTTGGTTTCTTTTTTTTAAATTTTTTGCTATTGCTTTGTTCTTTTTTGTTATTGTTTTTTATTTTGTTACCTTTTGCTTCATTTTTCCCTTCTCTCTTCTAAATTGATATTTATAACACATAGAATGACACCTCCTAGTTTTTGTTTTTGTTCTTTTTGTTTGTTTGCTAGTTTTCTTTCTTTTTTCCTTTTTCTACATTCTTCTTCTTTTCTTTTTTCTTCATTTTCTTCTTTTCCTTTTTCACATTGAGTCATCTTGTTCAACCTCATAAATTGAGGAGGAAAATGAATGGTACCAGGTCCAAACACTCACATGAATATTTAGTGGAAATAAAAAAATGATCAGACCTGAACATAAAACCTAAAGTCAATGACAACACAATGTACACCTAATCCACAGCAAGCTGTTTAAGCAGGGACCAGTTACATTAGTATTCTGGGGCTAAAGGAAGGAGATATGGGATGCTTGCTGGGAACAGGAGTGGAGGGAAGACATCACTGGTGGTAGGAATGCCCCTGAATTCATTGTCACTATGTACATTAAATATTACTGTGGAAGATTTGTTATTCACTTTGTCCATAATAAATTTTTTTAAATGAAGTCATGGCATTTAAAAAAAAAGAAGCCTGAAGTAAATGGTTGAACTAGAACAGGGCAAAAGTACATGCCTGGAATGAGACGGATGACATTTCATCTTCATAACTATCCCTTTGAGCATCACTGGATGAGTATAGCTCTGAAAAACACTTCAGGCATAAACTAGGAAATCTCCAGCAATATAAAGTCAAAGTAGCATGGCTCACCTCGTTGTCCAGAATTACCAGGCATGACTCCAAGCCACCTGAGCACCACTGAGGATTTCCTCTAACCACAAGCAATAAAAAAGTAAGCAGAAACATAACAAAGCAAGGTGAACATTCATGCTGGCGAGGTGGTGCTAGAGGTAAGGTGTCTGCCTTGCAAGCGCTAGCCAAGGATCAGGACTGGGGTTCAATACCCGGCATCCCATATGGTCCCCCCAAGCCAGGGAAGATTTCTGAGTGCTTAGCCAGGAGTAACCCCTGAGCACCAAACAGGTGTGGCCTGAAAAACCAAAAAAAAAAAAAAAAAAGGTGACCAATCATCTGCCATCTTTAAAGAAAATGTGCATTAAAAATTTACATTAAAGTAGGGATAGCTATATTATGTAATGAAAAAGAAATTATGAAATGTGTGATAAAGCTATTTTGAATGTATTAGTTTCTTTGGGGGGCTATAGTCTCCAACCTAAGTATAAATATTTGTCCCATCAGTGTGAATGTATAAGGACATATATATATATATACATATATATGTACACTATATATATATTGTTTGAGTCACACCTGCCAGCGATCAGGGGATACTTCTCGTTCTATGTTCAGAAATTGCTTCTGAGTGGCATGGGGGACCATACAGAATGCCAGGATTCAAACCACCGTCCTTTTGCATGCAAGGCAAACACCTTACCTCCATGCTATCTCTCAGCCCCTGAAAGACATATTTGAGATTCTTTAGTAAAAGGACCTAGGTTATCTAAATGTAGGAATAAAACACATTTCAAAACTGAATGGCTTTGAGCAGAGCACTTAACCACTTTAAGCCAATATACTAAATGGCAATAAACATCCAATGAATATTGTGAGAAATAATGGGTATAATTTGTAAATTTCCATGTGAATACGTATATGTCCATACATAAATTCATATATATCTATATATGTATATAGTCCATAGTGGATTAAAATCAATATAAGTTCTTTCATTTTTATTCTCATGTCTTTGATTATAAAACCAAATGGAATTCAGTGATCCTTCCTCTGTGTAACATTCAACAGCAAATACTGTTTCAACTTTATAGTATTTCCCAGCTCAGCAGGTGATCATGGTGTATAGCAAAAACTGTAGCAACAACAGAAAAGATCTTCCTTTTTAATAGAAACAGGGAAATTACAAACATAAAATTCATTCATAAAATACAGAAATAATTAGTTCACTGCACTGTTCACAGTATCTTGTTTCTAAAGTATCTTAAACCAGGATATTACACTAAAACTCATGTCATTTATTGGTTTAACTTATAACGTATTCTTTTTTCAGAACTTTATTTTATGAAGACTAAACAATATTATTACAGAAATTCAAGATTCATATAATAGAAGTATAAATTCCATTCATTCTTCACACCATAAGGCATCCAATTTTATTTCCAATTCAAAGTATTATACTGCAGATGTTTACAAGTTAGCATTTATATTCATGATATATAGAGATAAAATAGAGGACAGAGTGGTGGCACAGATAGTAGGGCATTTGTCTTACACACCCTAACATAGGATGGGCCGCAATTAGATCCCCCAGCATCCCATATGGTCCCCCAGCCAGGGGCAATTTCTGAGCTCATAGACAGAAGTAACCCCTGAGCATTACTGGATGTGGCCCCCAAACCAAAAAAAAAGATAAAAAATGTCACTGTGTTACATAGAGGGCGGGGTGTTCTAAATAAAATTTATGTGTTAAATTGAGGATATTTAAATGAGCGTTCTGTTTCACCTAAGAGGTGATGATAGAGTTAATATTTTAATTATTTGACTCAGCACTGTTATTATTTAATATTGAATTATTTAATATTTATTTAACTCTGCACTGTTGTTAACTAAAAATATATGAATGAAGGAAAATTGAAATACAATAGAAAATATCGATTATGGCTAGGTTTTAATCCAAACAAAACAAAGAAATATTTTTTTAATCATTCAATTCAAATTTATTTTGTTGTTGGTTTGTTTGAGGAGTGGATGGATACCTACTGTGTTTCAAGACTTGTTCTGTGCCCAGAGATTACTCCTGGTGGTGTTCAGGGACCATAGAGGATACTGGTACTAGTTGCATGCAAGACCAACAATTAAATATCTTTATTATTTTTCAAACTTTATTACATTTTCTTCTTACATAGATGGCATAATATTCTACTTAGGTGTATATAGTGAACATAGAGGATAAAAGTGTTTAAAGTAGTGAGTGCATAGAATGTGTACGTAGAATTACACATAGAATGTACTTCATAAATTATTCTTTGCTTTCTTTTGAATTAGTTGTGTTTACCTTTATTGTTTGGGGGGTGCTCAGAAATTACTCCCACTCTGTGCTCAGGCTCACTTCTGAAAGTGCCTGATGAGGTTGCATCTTGGGTCAACTACATTTAAGGAAAACACCCCACATGGTATCATATCACTCCAGTCTGTGAATAGGTTTTTATTAAATAAGAAATGATAATTCATTTAAAATATCATATTGACAACTTTATCAAACCCCTCATTTCATTTTACCAAAGGAAACTATATACAATTACTTATTACATAATAACTTTGCCATGATAATATTTTATGTATTGGGGTATATGAATTCACATTCAAATTCCTTTGTTACAATTGTTTGTTTGGTTTTTGTTTGGGGGCCATAGTGTTCAGAGTTTAATCCTAGATCTGTGTTCATGGATCACTTCCATTGGGCTCAGGGGACCATATGGGATGTTGGGGATCAAACACAAGCTAGTCAGTGTAAGGTAAATACCTGCTGTACTCTACTATTTAAAGCTGAGTGAATGTTGAGGGATATGAGTCATATCAATATGAATATGAGTCATTTAAATGGAAACTAAATTTTTAAGAAAGGAAAACCTTATTTATGATAGCATACTGATGGCATTGACTTTTACTGCTCTCTGAAAGGAATGATGGGGTTCATTCTAACATGATAGATAAAGGGTTAACAAGTTAATTACTCTGTCCTAAATCTCAACTTAAAAACTCAAGGACTAAATACATAGTGATTCTCATTTCTTAAAACTGAGCTAGTATATAAAGGAAGGCGTTCACTACCTCTTAACTTCTTGAGCCAACATATTTCTATTTAAACTCGGGGCCTGGGAGATAGCATGGAGGTAAGGCATTTGCCTTTCATGCAAAAGGTCATCAGTTCGAATCCCGGTGCCCCATATGGTCCCCCGTGCCTGCCAGGAGCAATTTCTGAGCATGGAGCCAGGAGTAACCCCTGAGCACTGCCGGGTGTGACCCAAAAACCTCAAAAAAAAAAATCTTAAACTGTTCTTTTTCATTTTCTGTTCCTTGGCAAGAGAAAACTTCAAATGGGCTCTGATGCTATGTTTTTGAGCTGATATACATGTTTCTAGTTCTCAATTAAATAATAGTAACAAATTTCATACAGAGATATGTAAGCCCTGCATTAGACTAACCCTTGTTTGATATTGAATACCTTCCGTACCTTAAGTATTACCAGGCCCTGAGATATTGTTAGGATGACTCAGGGAATCTTCAGCATCAGTTGTTTGAGAATTGCTGGGAGGGTCCTGGGTCCTATGAACACTTCTCAGTAAGCACTCTCCTCTATATTAGTCCTCCTGCATTTGCTTGACTTTGTTAATGTTTCATATAATAAGGTTTATAAACAAGTCAAGGTTTAATCTTTACATTTCTTGGTAGTCTATAAAATATATTATAACATTTTCATTCCCAGAAATACTCAGCACTTGAATTTGGATCTGCTACAGACCTGTGTTATACCACATGTCACCAAGGATGAGGATAAGATTGATATGAGTGATGCATTGATACAATACAAGGAGATGCAAAACAGTTTCTAATATATATATATATATATATATGTGTGTGTGTGTGTGTATACATGTATACACACATATATATATAATTATATATATAATTATATATAATTGCTCTCTATGTCTCTCTCTCATCTTCCTCCTATTCTGTCAACATCACTCTAAGTTGCATAGAAGAGGACAGAGTGCCCATAAAAAAATGGTACCATGGCATCCTTCTCAATAATGCGGGTCATGTAAACCATTTCTTTGCTCTATTTTTACCACCACTATATTTGTGAGGGGAAAAAGTAAAACTGTTGAAGAATATTTTAAAATATTACTTGAAAATTGGGTATTAAGAAAACAAGTTTTACAGTGATTGGATGAAAGCAATACAAATTTATCAAACTTTCTAATGAAGAAGAACTGTCTATGAATGTTGACCTTACACTAAATTCTAGAGAATTCCAGTTCCACTAAGTATTTGTTAGTATCTCACATAGTTAATAATATCAGAGATGCTACTTGAATTGCACATTAAATATTCTTTATAATTCTGTATATTCTCTTATCATTGTCTTAATTATCAGAATTTTAATTTTCCAAGTCGTTTATAGCAAAATATATCCTACATCTAGATTTTACGTGGAAGAAAAATAGAACTGAAAGCAAAGATCTTCATAAGATATATTGGAAAATCTGAACTTCAAAGTCTTTAAGCAATGTTATTATGATCAATGGAGATAGAAAAAAAGTGCTTAGAACTGGAGTTAGAATTTCTAATATGTCTCCAAAGACAGCTAGGTTGACATATAAATAGTTTTTCCAGAACTTGGAAAAAATTAATTACAAATAAGAACATTCAGTGTTCTAGTCAGCCAAACTGTTGATCCTGTAGTCTGGGATTGTGGGAAAAGCAAGGGTCATAGAATAGGACACAAAGAAGACTTCTCATATGCCTCCAGTATGAAACCCAAGATAAATGCTGGGTTTTCAGAGCAAACACCATCATTATTTATTTATGCTATAGATAAATGTTATAGATAACATATGTTATAGATAAAATGTTAATTTATGAAGTATCTCTGAAGGTTAAAAAAAAGAACTTCATGAACTAGATAAATTAAGAATATTTAGATCAAGTTTGGGAAATAATGCCCTGATTTTACAATTGATAAAAATATTGAATTTCTGGGGCAGAAATTATAATTAAACAGTTATTCCCTTGGTGTTGGAGGTGGTGCATCAGTGGGGCGTTTTGTCTTACACACGGCTGACCTAGGACAGACTGTAGTTTTGATTCACATATAGTCCCCCAAGCCAGGAACTATTTCTGAGTGCAGAGCCAGGAGTAACCCATGAGCACCATGGGTGTGACCCAAACCAAAAACCAAAACAAAACAAAATATCATGCCCTTGCCTTTGCCATATTACAGTTAAGTCAGTTCTTTCAAGTAAAGGGCAGTAACTTTTGAATATGAAGAACATAATAATCAGAGATATTTGAAGTATAAATTTTGAGTATAGTCTTTTGATATTTTGGAGGTAGTCTTAATTATCAGAATTTTAATTTTCCAAGTTGTTTATAGCAAAATATATCCTACATCTAGATTTTACGTGGAAGAAAAATAGAACTGAAAGCAAAAATCTTCAGAAGATATATTGGAAAATCTGAACTTCAAAGCATTTAAGTAATGTTATTACGATCAATGGAGATAGAAAAAAAGTGCTTAGAATGATTTACTATAACTATATTGGGCCACATTATGTCATACTCCGGACTTATTCCTAGTACTGTATGTAGGGAATCCTCCTGGCACTCATGTGGAAACAATATGTGGTGCCAGGGACTAAACCTTGATTGGTAATCTGAAAGGCAATTGCCCTGGTCATTGTATTGTCTCTTAGGCCCTGTTTTTAGAAATGTAAAACTTCTAAAATCTACATATAATTGTGCTAGTATATATATATATATATATATATATATATATATATGAGTATTTTAAACTTAAAATTATCTATTTACATGTGCAAATACATTAACATGCATATATAAGCATGTAAACTCTTTGTGTATACAAAATATAATTATATGTATATACATTTCTATGAAAATTTATAATATAAATATGAGTATCTTTTAAGTAACAACATTTAAAAATATATTATATTTGATGTGAGGAGAGAACTTAAAAATCAGGTACAGATGTTTCTTATTTCTACCAACACAGATGAATCCTGATGAAAAGCTCTAAGAGGCATTGAAAGCATAAAATACTGTTTAAGCAAATAACTTTACTAATTTCACAATAGTTATTTGAGTATTGCCAATTATAAACTGTAATAAATTACTAGAACAAGGTTTAATAAATATAGAACTCAATTGTGGGGTATAAATTTCTCTATATAAACTTCAATGCATTCCTATTTTGTCGAACAGAATGAACTATATAATGAATGTCTTTCTGGATGCTCTTCAATTAGAGAAATTGAAAAGTAAATTTATGGCAATGACTGACAAAAAAACATTTTAGAAGTCTGAAGGAAGGCTAACTACATTTGTTGTTTTCTCTGCTTCTGGTTTCTCTAGTTTTCTTTTATGAATAAATGTTAATTTCTCAACATGATGCCTTATATGATGCTTTTAGTAAGTGTACAATGATTTACTATAACTAACCTCTCTGTAACATGTTCCCATCCTCTGTAGAATACCCTAAATATGCTTGGCCATAAATGCCTCAAAAGAAAAGTGTTTAATTTACTTTCTTAAGCTTGTTAATTAGTATGGAATATTCTGTTTTATCCTTCTATTCCAAGAGAAAGAATGTTTCCATAAATATTTTCAACCATTTTCCTGTGAAGATATTATAGCATTATGTATTTATTTATTTTATATATCTTTTTTTTTTTTTTTGGTTCACAATCGGCAGCGCTCAGGGGTTACTCATGGCTCTAATGCTCAGAAGTCGCTCCTGGCAGGCTCAGGGACCACATAGGATGCCGGAATTTGAACCACCATCCTCTGTGTCTAAGGCAAATGCCTTACCACTGTGCTATCTCCCCGTCCCCTATTTTATTTATCTTAAAAATAAACTAAAAAGGGGCTGGGCGGTGGCGCTGAAGGTAAGGTGCCTGCCTTACTGCGCTATCCTTGGACGGACCACGGTTCGATCCCCCGTGCCCCATATGGTCCCCCAGGCCAGGGGCGACTTTTGAGCGCATAGCCAGGAGTAACCTCTGAGCTTCACTGGGTGTGGCCCAAAAACCAAAAAAATAAATAAATAAATAAAATAAAAAAATAAAATAAAAATAATAAGTATCATTTAAAGGTTTTATTTAGGATTAGGTTTTGCATAGGGGAGACCAATGAATTTGTCTTTTATCTGGAAAGAGTATAGACAATTATACTAGATTTTTCATTTGCGATTAAATCACAGGCTACATTAGTATACTCTAGATAAAATAATAAACAATATCTATTAACATTCTCAATGTTATGTATTATTTATATTTCACAGAGACTAATTATTCTTGTTCACGGTAAAGTATTATTTCAATGTCTTTGAAGTATTGTAAATCATCTATTTAATCATGTATAAAATGATGTATAAATCATTTTTAAAGATACATGTATAAAATACATTTTATATTAACATATTTAATTAATAATTTGAAATCAAATTAAATTATAAATATTCTCCAATACAAGATATGGTAGCTAACATCTTTCTGCATTAAATCTCCACAGTTTTTCTCATTATTTTCAATTAATGTTACTTTAAATGACCAGCTTAAAGATTAAAGATTCCATGCATAGTGTAAGAGAAATATGACAGAGGGTAGAGCATTTTCTTTGCACATAGCCAATATAGATTCAATAGCCAGAATTTATATAGCCCCAAGCACTCCTGGGAGTGATTCCTGAGCACAGAGCCAAGAGTAAGCCATGAACATTGCATGGAGTGGTCCACAAACAAAACAAGAAAACCCATATGTATTAGATGCTCTTATTTGATACTTCTACTATTTAAAAATACCATAATAATTCACTTATTGTATCATTTACTTCAAAACATGTAAAGCATTTTAAAGCAAATATTTTAGGTGCTGGATAGAGTCCAGCAGGTAATGCAGAAGATGCCAGGTTCAATCTCTGGCATCATATATGATCCCTGAACTCTCTAGGAGCTCACTGAGTATAGAACCAGGAGTAAAACCTGAGCTGAATGTAGCCTCAAAGCCAAAATAAAATAAAGCATTGTATGTAAATATAGATATGTAGAAATATTATACTTTGTGCTAAGCTAGACAATTTAAGTGTCCTTTGTGGAGACTCCTATATTCTTTGTAGGGAACTCAAAATGTCAAAGTATTTTCTAAGTGCTAAAACATAATATCAGAGAAAATCATCTTTCCTTTAAAGTGTATTAACATTTATATTCATGGCAAAATTACTATGGTGGCTAAAATTGCTGATTTTTATTTTAACATTAAATAAGGCAATGACAAAATATTATAATACAACATCCTTTACCATCAATTCCATTTTAGACAATTTAAGACATTTAAGACAATTCCATTCAAGAACATTAAGAATCAAAAATCAACTTACTGATTTTATTAAACTCTGATTAAAAATGCAACTTTAAAATTATTATATATAAAAAAGAAAAAGAATAAAATGGATAGTTACATGAAATAATAATTGTTACCTTTTGAAATATAGCACTTTGCTCAGTCATGAAAGTACTGTTAATAGAGTGTTATTAGCTAAATTAACCACTCTTTCCAAAAACGTAACTTGAAAGAAAATTTTCCAAATGACAATAATTATATTTTATTAATTTGAACATGAAATAAATTAATGTTATTTTAATTTATTGAGATGACAAATTAGGCTTCTAACTAAAATCCAAATTATGAGAAACTTGTATCCACTACAACTTTGAAAGCATCCTAATAAAAGTTATTACAGTTTAGACCAGTGGTTATATTAGCTACTGTAATTTTCACTAATTAGGTTAACATTTGGTATACATATTGCAGTGAATCAACATTTTTAAATGCCTAATGCATAAAATAAAATAAAGCATGGAACAAAGGACAGTTGAAGAGAAAAACAGACCAATACATCTTAAACAACAGAAACCATCCTACGAATTAAATTTCCAGTGGTCATATTTCTGGTTAGTTAGTTCTGCTCAGACTTTTTCTACCAGAAGTAGAGTAGAATCAACCAAGATGAAGAAGCCCCCTCTAGAAGTTCAATGGTACACAATAGTCAGCAATTAAACATATCAAGAATTTCAATAATTAGAAACAAGGTAAAAAAGACAGTCAAAA
Source organism: Crocidura indochinensis (assembly GCA_004027635.1). NCBI lineage: Eukaryota > Metazoa > Chordata > Mammalia > Eulipotyphla > Soricidae > Crocidura > Crocidura indochinensis. The sequence continues at coordinate 30,567 of PVKC010000944.1, read as the reverse complement.
GAAATAGAGAAGTTCCAGTTATTTGAATACTCACCTAAGTATATAAAAGAACAGTAATTATTTTAAGTAAATAAATATTATTTAATTTTTAAACATTAATTAAAATAACACTAACATTTAACATTTAACAGATGAGTTTGATATCTTATAAAAAATAAGAGAACAAATAGACTGAAAATAGAGTGACATGTTGCCTAAAGTAGTATACAAAAACCAAAATGTTAAAAAGAATCTAAGGTCAAATGGGATGTAGAGCAGAAGTCTATTAAATCACTAATATATTGAGTAAACATTCCACAGGTATATAACGTAAATACAGGCAACTCTAATTAAAGAACCATAATTGATCATTATATTTTCATTTTGTATTGCCAAAAAATAACATCTTTCTTGTGAAAATTAACTTGCATTGATTGTATTTCTGACTTTTAATACAATCTGATCCTATGGATAAATGTGGCATGTTTGTGTTCTTTTGTGTCTATATTATATGATATATAATTTATTCTAACACATTTATTTCTACTTTATATTAGTCCATACAGGTTTGCTAATAAATATGGCATGCACTGAGTAGTTTAGAAAACATACATTTTATATTTAGTTTGAGAAACAAAGTGCGATATCAGAACTCAAACAGTTAAACTATCTGTGAGATTCTGTATCTAGTTCAGAAATGGAATCTGCTTCCCACTTGGTGGAAGGCATTAAAGAACAATTTGAAGTCTCTTTTATAAAGGCACTAATCCTACTCAATAGGTTTCTTACTCATAACTACATCAACTCCTAAAGGCAAAGCCTTCAAACACCATACTTTTTAGATTAGTTAATGCAAAATTATTATTCACTGTTCACTTTGTATGTTTTTTGTGGGGAGTATAGACAGTGGTACTTAGGGTTTAACCCTGGCTCTGCATGCAGAAATCATTCCCCATAGACACCAGGGCCTAAGGGGTGCCACGGAGGTAACCCAGGTCAGCTGCATGTAGTGAAAATGTCCTGCCTCTCAAGCCCCTGTTGATCATTTTAACATACAAATTTTAAAACAGAAAAGCATTTAGTCCTAAATCACATTAATTAATACAGCAATTAATGTATTAATTATTTATAAATAATATACTTAAATAAAATAGATATATAAAATATAGTTGTCAATTTCATTATTATTTACTATTTGATTAGCATTAATTAAATACAATACTTACAGGTATCTAATAAGAATGCATATAACTATTGAAATGAGCAGTGAAATTAATTATTTCATTGGAGCCACAATTAGTTATAAGGTTATTATCTGGAGCTGGAGAAATAAGATAGTCAGTAAAGAGATTGCATTGTCTGAGGCTGATTCAAATTTAAATTTGACCTCTGGTATCCCATATGGTCCTCTGAGAGCTTCTAGGAGAAATTCCTAAGGGGAGTGTCAGAAATAAGCCCTAAGCACAGCCAGTTGTGACCCAGAAACTAAAAGAAAAACAAACAAACAAAAAGAGGTCACGATCAGCATCATGGTAATAAATGAAAGACATAGTACTTTTTCTACCTCTTCCACTCTTCTACCTATTTATCACGTTGCTTATCCATCTCACGTGTATGTCTTTTAATATGTACGTAGAAAACTCTACTTAATTATAAGATGCGAGTGATCATAAATCTTTCATCAATATAACCACAGCTTAGTTGTGAGACAGGTATGGAAAAACATCCATGATAAAATATTTATAATTCTTAAAAATTAACTACATATGTATCTAAATGATCACCAAGTTGTTCAAAATAAGTATTCGAGTTAATGTTTGAACTTACTTGTCATAAAAACTATGCATAATTTGCTTAAAGCCAAAAAGGCAGCAGGTATAACATAGTAACACATTCTTTCCAAAAATCTCTTTTTGCCATGCAGTCCATTTTGTCAGATTTTAGACTGCTATGATAATTTTGAGTCAAATGAAAAATAGCTGTTTCTTTTCAAATTTGGATTAACTTGGCATTTTGAAATTTTTCTAACAGTATTACTTATTATGGGATGTTAAAAAAGCTCCTCTTGCATGTTAGACAGAAGCTTTTGACAGATAGATGTTATGTTCCTGAGTGGTAGTCCTTAGTTGATGCACAAATTGGTCACAGTAACCTCTCTCAAGGCTGAAAACACCATTATCTATTCCCAGAAATTTGACAGTTTCTACTAACTCTAATTGCAATCCCTGCTGTATGATAGACAATCTTTGACATACACAATAACTTTTCATTTCAATGGAACTTTGGAGTACTGTATAATCTTTAAGAGACATTTTAAATGACAATTAGGTATCTGAATTTAAGTCAAAATTTAACTCAATGTAATGTTAACAATCAATGTATTTTAACTCAGCCAACAGTAATATGAACTTAGAGAATTTGTATGTTCACAGGAAAAGACAAGAATGTCACTACTCACAATTATGCTTGATGGCTGCGTTTTACTTTTTTAAAAATAATTTAAATCATATTGTCACATAGATACTTTAAACCATAAAATAGGAGATCTTTAAATTAGTAAATAATGTATATTAGTAAAGGAAATATATCAAATATATGTATCTATTTATACATAGCATGTATATATATTCATATGTTATAGATTATATGCTAAATAACGTATGCAGCATACATTTAACATCATATGAGTTAGTGTGGAGTTGTGTATCAAAAAAATCACTGTAGGGGCCAAAGAGATAGTATAGTGGTAAGACATAGTGGTTCAAATCCCAGCATCCCATATGGTCCCCTGTGTCTGCCAGGAGCAATTTCTGAGCAGAGAGTCAAGAGTAACTAGCTGTTAAGTGTGGCCGGGTGTGGTCCCCAAAAAATACAAAAAACAAAAACAAACAAAAAAAACCAAAATAATCACTGTAAACTGTGACTACAAACTTAATCCCCCAAAATTAGCAATATTGTGAATCTGATAGGCAGAAAAAGAATCTTGAAAGCAGCCAGATCAAGAAGTAATTTATATTCAAATGATCCTTAAACTGAGAGCCAAGAGAGAATAGTATGTTATAGTAAACAAGCTGAATAATATAATATCAACTAAAATACTCTCTCCACCTAGGTTGTTATGCAAGTTGAAGGGATCATAGAAAGCTTTCTGGACAAGCAATTTATAATTTATGCAAAATGAATAAGTTCCTTTGTTTCAATAATGTCATTAAATATCAATAACATTAACTTACTAATCATGAAGCAGAGTAGCAGGACAAATCAGAAAACCAAACACAACTTTGTGCTGCTTAAAAATATGAACAATCTGGGGCTGGCGAGGTGACGCTAGAGGTAAGATGTCTGCCTTGCAAGCGCTAGCCAAGGAAAGATCATGACCGCGGTTCGATCCCCTGGCATCCCACATGCCCCCCCCCTAAGCAAGGGGCAATTTCTGAGTGCCTAGCCAGGAGTAACCCCTTAGCATCAAACGGGTGTGGCCCAAAAAACAAAACAAAAAACAAAACAAAAAAAATATGAACAATCATGTAAACAAAGGTTCCTAAGTATAAAACCAGAGAGCTTCCTTACAAGCACACAAATGCTGCAAAATGGTTGGAATGGAAATGTTTATAACATACAACATAGATATCCAATTAAGGAAATTGATAAGGAGATAGACAATCATTTAATAATAAAGGGATGTACTTCTCTAGAAAATCTCACACTATTAAAAATAAAAGCATTTAATTATGGATCATCCAAATAGTCATTGCTAATAAATATAATGAAAGAACATGAAAGAAATACTGTAATTGTACTACATTTATTTAATATTTATTTATTATTGTTTGTTTTGGAGGGAAGGGTTACATGAGGTGATGCTCAGGTTTATTTCGCTTTGCACTCAAGAAACATTCTTAGTAGGATCAGAATACCATATGGAACACCGAGGATCAAATTCAGTTTGGCATGTGTAAAGCAAGCACCCTAACATCTGTAGTATCTCTCTGGGTGATTTTTATGCCGCTCTCTCACTGCTTAAAAAATTAAATATTTAAATACTCAGTAAGGAAATATTATGCCTTGAAGGAAGTAATCGGAGTTAGATCTAACAGATATTTATAGACCTCTTCTCTCTGCTGCTCCCTCAAAAATAAGAGCAAATACATACCTTTTTCTCCAATTCATATAAGACACTCTCAAAGATGGATTACATGAATGGACACAAAATAGTGCTCGATGAAATCAAGAAGATAGAAATTGCATCATCTTTATTCTCAGACCACAATGTTTTGAAAGTGGATATTAATCATAAACAGAAAGTGAAGGAAAACAGTAAAATGTGGAAACTAAACAACTTCATGCAGAAAAAAGCATTGGGCCTAAAAAGAATTTAAACGATTACAGGAAGTGAATAAGAATATGACAAAAACTTCCAGAGTATATGGGTTCTAAAAATGCCATGTTAAAAAAGGAATTCATAATAATGTAAGAGTTAATCAAGAAACAAGAAAAGATCTAATAAATAATCTAATAACATCAAAATTAATAAAATAATAAAACAGAGGAAATCCACATAACTAGTAATGGAATAATGAAATTTAAAGTGAAAATGAGTGAGGTCGGGGCTGGAGAGACAGCATGGAAGTAAGGTGTTTGCCTTGCATGCAAAAGGATAGTGGTTCGAATCCCGACATCCCATATGGTCCTCCAAAACCTGTTAAGAGTGATTTCTGAGCATAGAGCTAGGAGTAAGCTCTGAGCGCTGCTGAGTGTGACCCCCAAAAAATAATAAAATAAAATAAAATCCCAAATAAGCAAACAAAACAAAAAACGAAAAATGAGTGAGTGGAAATAAAATTATGAAGAAAAAAGATCAATAAAATCAACAGTTTTTTGAAAGAAAAAAATGGGCAATAGCAGCAAACCATTTATAGGATAGTCAAGGAGGAGAGAAAAGAAAATTCTAATAAACTCTTCAATACTGCAAAGGAACACACTACAATTGACACTAAAAACCATTTTTATAATGGTGAAAAATTTTAAGCTATAAAATCAGAGAAGTCAGAATAAATCGACAAGTTTTTAAAATATTATGATCTTTCAAGACTGAATCAGGCAGAATCGTAATCCAGAATTGAATAAAAATCGCCATAGAAGGGGCCCGGGAGATAGCATGGAGGTAAGGCGATTGCCTTTCATGCATAAGGTCATCGGTTTGAATCCCCGTGCCCCATATGGTCCCCTGTGCCTGCCAGGAGCAATTTCTGAGCATGGAGCCAGGAGTAACCCCTGAGCACTGCCAGGTATGACCCAAAAATCACACACAAAAAAAAATCGCCATAGAAGCAAAACTTTGAGATCAGATGGATTTGCTAATTTTCTTTTTCTTTTTGTATGGTATACCTTTAATATATTGTTGAATTCGATTTGCTTAAATTTTGTTGAGAATTTTTTTGGTTTTGTATTTCTTTTTTTTCTTTTTCAATCAATATCTTTATTATAACTGAAACACAACTACAAACCTCTTTGTAATCATGATGCTTATTTAAATAATTTTTTCCTCTAAATATTCAAAGAAGACCTCTCAATCTTTCTTAGGTTTTTCCAGAAAGTCAAAGAAATAATGATATTATCCTAGTACTAAAACAGACACCACTTAAAAAAGAAAAATACAATCAATATCCCTCACGACCATTGTTCAAATATCATCAATGTTAGTAAACTAAATCCAACATTACTGATTTAAAAACTAATTCACCATGATCGTAAACCTATATGAAAATTTGCAATTCACCACCATGTGGATGTAACTGAGGGTACAATGAGGAGTGAAATCTATCATAAGGATGAAATCCAAAAATGACTTTTTATATATGTGGAATAGAAAGAAATATTAAGGTAATTTCATGTAGCCATTGGCAACAGACCTTGAGAACTGCTCATCAGAACTGAGTCTACCATGCAAGGGTTGACATCTATTTTTTTGTTTGTTTTTTTTTGCTTTTGGGCCACACCCAGTGACGCTCAGGGGTTACTCCTGGCTATGCGCTCAGAAGTCGCTCCTGGCAGGCACGGGGGACCATATGGGAACCGGGGGATCGAACCGTGGTCCGTCCTAGGCAAGGCAGTAGGCACCTTACCTCCTGCGCCACATCCCGGCTCCCAAGGGTTGACATCTTGAGGAGGATGAGAAACTGACAATCTAGGGGTGGATAATTGCATTTGGCACATAATTACCTATACCAAAAACTCATAACTGGTAAGAAAAGGCAAAATTAATCCATTGATGGAGATATAATGGCAGTATGTAAGTCAGTCTATCGGCACTAGAAAAGGTTTCTTGAAGAGAGATTAGCTAGATTAACAGCTTAATAATCAATAGGAAAGGTTAAAGAGGACTGAAAAGCATTCTATGGCAAGAGAATTGTATGGAAAGGCATTATAGAATATGAAGCACTGAAACTAGAAGACTTCAGAGATCAAGAATCTACAGAGATCAAAGAAGGCAAGGTGCAAAATAAATTTTGATCTGGTCAATGAGCAGTTTAAGCACACAAATACACAAACTGTGCTTTATGTATAGACCCTTAAGATAAATTAAATTTCTACCCAAAATACAAAGGAAAATATTTATATGTTTTGTAATTTTAATATGATCTACTTGTATTTTATATAGATCAAAGAGTATCCCACATAATTTTGAGAAAACAAAAATGGTGTATGGAAAAAAATTACTAAAGCAAAAAAATGTAGAATCTAATGTATTATATATGGGTACAGTATAACAAAGAACCAAGCCAGAGATCTCATAACAATATGCATGCATTTAAAAATAATTTTATTCATGCATATCAATTTATCTACCTTTTTCTCCTTTTTTATTTAAATACCATGCTTACAAAGTATTCAAATTAAACTTTCAGTCTCACAATTTTCTTTTTATTGTTGTTTCTTTGGCCACATTCAGTGGCATATGGGGTTAATCCTGGCTTTGTGTTCAGAAATTACTCTGGCATGCTTAGAGGACCATATGAGATGAGGATGGGGCCTCACATCTGGGTTGGCTATATGCAAGACAAATGCATATAAAGTGAATGTGCAATCACTTCAAGTCACACTTTATCTCCTTTTGGTACCCATTTCTTGTTCAGAGTGAAGATATCCAATTAGCATTGTCATAATGGTATCTTTTCTGCCTTTTTTATTTGAGACAAACTTGCTACTATGGACAGGTCCTCCTGGCCCTCATAAGTATTGTCTTTGGATATTTTTACCATTATATTTTTTATTTTTATAAATCAGAAATTAGTATCATCATTGTATGCCTATCCCTCTTTCTCTAATTCATTTTGCTCAACATAATACTCTCCATATCCATCCAGGTATAAGCAAATTTCATTACTTCATTTTCTTAATGGCTATATAGTATTCAATTGTGCAAATGTGACACAGTTTCTTAATCCATTCAACTCTTCTTGGGCACTTGGGTTGTTCCCAAATTCTGCCTATTGTGAATAGTGCTGCTGTGAACTTAGGGGTGCAGAGGCCTTTTTTGAATTGTGTTTTTGGTTCCTAGGGTATATTTCTAAGAACCATATTGCTAGGTCACATGAGCCCTCAATTTCTAGTTTTCTGAGGAATGTTCATATTGTTTTCCAAAAAGGTTTGTCTAATACCAATAGTTAAAAAGAGTACCTTTCTACATTCAACCATTCCAGAACTATTTGCTCTTGTTCTTTTCATATTTTCAGTCTCTGTGGTGTGATATGATGCGTAGTTTTGTTTTGATTTGCATCTCTCAGTGATTACTGATGTGGACTATGATGTGGAGCATTTTTATGTGCCCCTTTTTGTGGAACCTTCAGTAATAATATTACAAACTGATATATATACATATATATGCAGTTTTGAAAACAGTTTGTGAAAAGGGACATTGTGGCTGGAAGTGTGCACATATTTTTTATAACTTGGGTATGTAATTAAAATGTGGGTATTTTGAAAACATATTTTAATATCTTTTAGACATAAACATACTAGATCACACAACGATTCTACTTTAAGTGGAATAGATAAAAACCTAAAAACACTCAGAAAATTAATGCGCTCTATTTTGCTGATGAGACCACATCTGATGTTATTTCTGACTGCACTCAAGGATTACTCAAGGATTACTCCTGGTGAAATTAAGGGGACATTATTGGGTACTAGAAATATAACCCACATTGGCAATATTCAATGCAAATGAACACAAAATGTTTTTAAAAAATATTTGAGTTCATGGTTACACTGTTTTTAAGATAATATGAACCATAACTTAAGATGAATATATATGTTAGAGAATGTTATGTTCTTCCAAAATGTTACTAAACCACAGCCACCAAAACTTTTAAAACCAATTGAACCCTTTAATGTCCCTCATCTTTTGTGTTTGGTAGCTTTACTTGTGCTGTCCGTATAAGCTAGTTTTGGTTTGAATTTATCTGTTCATCCAGTTTGCTCCTCTATATATTACACAATTGAAATCATCTGCTACTTGTCTTCCTCTTACAGATTGTCACGAATGTGAAGTTTTTATTTTTCTTATAAGAAATGTTCTCTGTTGACTACATACTAAGTTATATATATTCATCTTTTTTGTGTTCTTTGGCTAGATACCTAAAAGGAAATTTATGGTCACATATTAGGTCTGTTTTAAACATTATGAGAAATATCCATACTAGTTCCCATAAAGATTGAACAAATTTACATATCCACCAACAGTAACTGTGGTGTATTTAATTTTTTTCTCTTTTTTACATACTTTTCTTTTTCTTTCTAAATTTTTTGTGGGAGTCTATAGGCTCTTTAGAAGAGGTATGATGCTATATTTCAGAGAAGTTTTAACTTGAATCTCCCAGATAATAAGTGATAAGAATCCTCAAAGTTCCTGTTGACCATTTATATGATTTCTCTGGAAAAGCCCTCTTCAGTTCTTCTCATTTGTGATGAGATTATTTTTGGTAACATTTTAAAGTTCCTCACTAATTTGGGCTACTAGCATTCTGTCAGATGTATGGTGTGAAAGTATTTTTCCCATTTAATGGGATGCCCTTTTGTTAGAATGATAATTTATTCCATCATTACTCAGACATCTTCTAATTTTGTGTAATTCCATTTAATATCTATGGCTTGGACTTCTTGGCTATCTTATTGACATCCACAAATGCTTTAACAAAGCTAATTATAACTGTCTTTTTGTTTCTTTAATGTACGTTTTCATAAAATTTTATTTTTTAAAGACCTGTGATTTACAAAACTATTCATAGTTGGGTTTTAGGTATACAGTGTCCCAGCACCAATCCCAGCACCAGTTTTAGTTTCCCTTCATAAGGGTTACTAGGTTCTATATCCTACCTTCTAAGACCCATATTACAATATTGACAGGAATTTTTATAGTCAATTTTTGGTCTCATCATTTCAAGGTAACTCTATGATTTTGATTCTTAACTCTATCATTCTTTGACACTTTTGATAAACTTGAATTCTATTTACCTTTGACCATTGTTGCTTTTCATCTATCTCTTCTCTCACTAACCCATAACACTTAAATTCTATCCTTCTCCTTATATTCTGGGGCCAAAATTTATCTAAACATCCTCCCTTTAAATCATTCTATTTCCTCATTAAGTTATACTAAATACAACAAATAAATAACAGAATTCTGGGTATCTTTCTTCTTTTGACTTAGTTAAGTAGATAAATCTTCTAAATACATCCATGTTGCAACAAATAGCATAACTTCATTATTTCTTTTATTTCTTTCTTTCTTTTTTTTTTTTTTTGTTTTTTTGGGTCACACTCTGCAGTGCTCAAGGGTTACTCCTGGCTCCATGCTCAGAAATTGCTCCTGGCAGGCACGGGGGACCATATGGGGCACCAGGATTCGAACCGATGACCTTTTGCATGAAAGGCAAACGCCTAACCTCCATGCTATCTCCCAGGCCCCAACTTCATTATTTCTTACAGCTGCATATTAACCCATTATGTAGACCTAATACATTTTAATAATTCATTGTTAGCATATACACTTTTAGCTATTGTACTGAATGATATAATGAATAATAGCGTGCATATGTTCTCTTGAATAAATGTTTTTTTCTGTCCTGGAGGTAGTACTCAAAGTTGGAATTTCTAGGTTATGGCAGCTCACTGAAAACCCTGCACACTGTTCTATGGAGAGGATGAACTGAGTAACATTTCCACTAATAGTATAAGAATTCTTTTTTTTTCCTGTGACATGTGCAAAGATCATTTGCTACCGAGGTCTGATTTTATCATCCACGACAGAGCGGAAAACTTCCAGACATCACAGAAAGACCTAGGGGAGAGTAAAAGAATATCCAAGGAACCTGTAGTTATACCCATGATAGTATACTTCAAGGTTGGAGAAACCCTGTATCTCCTAGGCCAGGGAAATGTCCTTTCTAATTTCCCTAATATTTATTTTGACTAGGCAAAAACAAGTTAGCACAAATTAATTTTTTTTATTTTTTTGTAATTGGTGTTGCTTGTATTTTTTTCTTTTCTTTGTCTTTTATTTTTATTTTCCTGTGTTTTGATTTGTCTTTATTTCAGGGCCATTATTAATGTTTGGTTGTTGTCTTTGCTGTGGAGCTTTTCAGGTTTTTTGTTTGTTTTTGTCTTGTTTTGGGGGGTACTTCTTGTATTATTTTTATGTTTTCGTTCCTTTTTCTCTGTCTTTTCTTAAATTGATATTTATAGTTTAAATTAATTCTAAATTTTTGTTCTTATTTTTAGATATTTATATTATTTTTATACTTACTTAGAATTAAAATGGTAATATAGATTGGCTTGTTTTGTTTAGAATTATTTTATTTGGAATTCTTTGTATATTATGAGAGTGAAGAAAAGGATTTGTAAGGTCCTAAGTGGAGGATGAGAGGAAGGGGTTATATATAAAAGGTGGAAGGGCAATAGACAACATAGGTATAGTAAAGGTGGACATAGACAGACATTGTGGTGGCCAACACATACATTCGTGTGCACACATAGACAGACACTAAGGATCGATCCATGGGTTACAGTTGAAAAGCTGATCCAGGTGGAATGAATCAGAATGCTTAAAAATGTAAAGCCAACAAGTTAAATGGAAAGGTTTTCCATTTTCTAAGCCAATCATTGGTGCGATAAACTTTAAGTTATTAAGGTAATGATAACTGTAAGAGTAATCTACACCATAAAGAATCATCTGAAGGGTCTTTAACATCCAGGTTCCTTTCCTAAAAGCAAACTAAAACAGTGAGAATTACAGTCTAATGGTAAACTAAATACAATTGAAAACAGATTACTGTTACATTTTTAATGAATGAGCTCTAAAGCAGAAGTTTATGGCATACAGTTGCATATTCCATTGCTATCTGTGGATATAAACATTAGATTATATTAGCAGTCATAATCAACTAGAAAATGAATAGAATTTTTGTCATGACATTATTTTAATGAGCACTGTCTTTTTAAAATATTTTTATTTAAACATCTTGATTACCAATATGATTGTAGCTGGATTTCAGTCATGTAAAGAGCACCCCCCTTCACCAGTGCAACATTCCCATCACCAATGTTCTGAATCTTCGTCCTCCTAGTCAACCCAACCTTGCCTGTACTCTAGACAGGCTTTCTACTTTCCTCATACATTCACTTAGTTAAGATAATTCTCAATGTAGTTATTTCTCTAACTGCACTCATCACTCTGTGGTGAGCTTCATGTCATGAACTGGACCTTCCAGCCCACCTCTCTTTTGTCTCTGAGAATTATGAGCACTGTCTTCTGAGTCTAATATAGTATTGGATTGGAATGTGGAACAAGGGAGACCAATCTACATCTCCAAGTACCACTCTAGACTGAAAGATTAAGGAGTTATTACAAACATAGTAAAATTAAGACATTAATACTTCTTATAGCGATCACTGTAGTGGGAGACCATGTCTTCCAAATGCATTCTGCACCAGTTTCTGTGGATAATGAATTTACTTTCTTTCTTTTTTTAAAATTTTGGGCCACACCTAGTGACACTCAGGGGTTACTCCTGGCTATGTGCTCAGAAATCGCTCCTGACTTGGAGACCATACAGGATGCCGAGGACCAAACCACAGTCTGTTTTGGATCTGCCACGTGTAATGCAAATGCCCTACCGCTGCAGCCCATGAATTTTCTAATTTATAAAATTTCTTTCATATCTAGCTTTAAATCTGCCATTGGTGTACTATTTGTCTTTATTATCATTGGAGTAATACATTTTTTCAGAATCATGGTCCGTTGAGATCATGTAAATATTAATATATGTGCTTGACATGCTATTCACCCTAATATGATACCTGTCAACAAATGTTCTTCTAGTATTGAGGGTGGAAGACATAGAGGTTTCTGAGCAATATCATAGAAGTCAAATAATCCACAGCAACTTTGCTCTGAATAGCAGTTTTTCCTTGTGTTCTTGCACAGAAATATTGGCCCTGCTGTTTGAGAATTACTGGGAGAGACCTCCAAGGTCCTTTAACACCACTTAGAATGAAAATAAAAACATAATTGAGATTGTAAAACTATGATAGAAGCATGATTACATCTTGCAGAAGGCTAGCTATTTCCTTTTTTATTGCAAAAGTCAGAATGCAAGATTTTGTTCAGTAAGTATTGCCTGTCTCTGTTTGGCAAAGAGGAAAGTGAGGTGGACAGAAATAGATTCAAAATCTATTAATTTATAAATTTATTTTAGACAACCCACATGGTGATAAAAATATCACATAAAAATTGTTCATCAAACCACTCTTACAGTAAAACCCTTAACTAAGAGAAGCAAGACAAAATGGCAATCTTGGAATATTATTCAGGATAGGAAAAAAGATAAAGAATGATTTGTATGATGTTGTTACTTGTTTTATAAAAGAAAACAAATGTGGTTTAACACCACAGAAAACATATTTAAGTAATCTGCAGAAAGAGCTAGTGGTAAAATTGAAAGTAGCTCCTGGTTTCTTCACTTTCCATAATGAGCTGTCTTTCTGGATCGATCTGTTACTGAGAGTCATTGGAGCTGGTTTCATCTCAAGTAGGGACAGATCCGAGTTCCACCTGTCAGATCTGAAATCACCGATATTATCTGACTGTCCATCTGGTGAGTGTGTTGTGTATTTGTGTATGTGTTTTCCTTTCCATCTTCCTTCAGTCCATTTCCAATACTGAAGGTGATGTAGGAACTGATAATGGAATGACCTTGAGGCCAAAGAATGCGGAGTGAGTAACGTTCAATAAAATGGACTATGACAGGTATTTCATAAAAGAGGTTTGTGAACAGATGACTTTTTACAAAGAAAATAAACTAACATCGCGTTGTTGTTCAGGTGCCAAAATGATTTACTTTTCTCTGTTTTAGCAGATTCTGATGTTTTCTTTTCTCTTGTGAAAAATGAGGAAAAGGAAAGAAAAGATTTCTTTCTGTGAGCCATTGACTAAAATAGTAGCCCTTCAATAGTTATCTTTTTCTCATTTTGCTAGTTCTATTAAAGATGATGAAAAAGAACTTCAATTGGTCTATGCTTCCAAAATAAGACCATTATAATGATAGTCAACAGTTATTGAACCAAACTAAATTCTAGTAATATTGCTAAATAATCACTTGAAAATTTTTTAGGTATTATCTGATTTATACAGAGGAAATTAATTTAGTTCTCTGTGTTAAACAACATTTATTGTTTTAATTTACAGAGGAAAGTAAGACAAAAATTTAAGCAAATTTCCCAACCTTTAATAAACCCCAAATTTGTTGTTAAAATGTTGCCTTACTTTCTAGTTCCTCATAGTTTTCAGAGGATACATTATTTCAATGGCCCATAAGGAATTGAAATGAAACAAAAAGTTGTCCTCTTGACTCCAAGAAAACAAGCTTTATGGGAAACTCAAGCAGGCACCCCGTCAGAGTGATGTGTAGGTGGGAGTGGGGATAGAAAGGAAATTGCAAATTGGATTACATGTACATGAATAAAACAAAAATATAAATATATAAATAGTAGTAGTAGTAGTAGCAGCAACAACAACAACAGCAACAGTAGGATAGAATGTAGCAGTAATAATAAAGCTAGCATTGCAAACCAAGAGGAGACTGATAGCTTTTGGAGTTTGAACAGGGAGGTAAAAGGAAAATTTTACCAGGGAAAGATGGGCCAGTGAATGAAGGAAAGAATATCAACATGCTGAGGATAGAGGACTGTATGTCCTGTCAATTATTCATTGTAGAAAAATAGCTGAAAGGGATCATTGAATGTGTGTGACTCCCAAGCTTAAGTTCTGGCACTACCTGACTCACACTGTGAACCAATAGCCTGTCAGGCTCAAATAGATAGAAAATTTCAGGCAGTAGCCCAGAGGCTATAACCTAACATTGTTTAGGAGTTCTCTGCACCTCCAAATAAATGGGGGTTTAAAGGTTGTAGTAGATTATAATGTAGTAATGGGTGGGTACAGCAAAATATTTATGTAAAAAGGAACCAGAAAGAGATTTCTTTGTTTCTAAGTAGAAAAATATGTTAAATCTACCATAAACCTAACTAATATGTCTGAGATATGGCTTTGAGCTATTTACTTCTATGTTTCTCTTCTGATATGCTGATTTCACCACTTGGCACTATGTCTTGAGTTACAACTTTTTGAGTCAAATTATCTAATTTGAATGTGAAAAATATAGAATTAGATTATTTTCAAGTAGACAAGACTTGATTGTTTGATTGTTGTATAGAATGAGTAAGACACAGTGCATCAAGCTAATGCCCTTCAATATAAGTAGTGCATCTGTTAAATTATTTGTTAACACAAACAAGTAAACTTTAGGTTGGCTAGTGTTTCAGTACCATACAATTTGAAGCTCACCACAAAGAGTGGTGAATGCTGTTAGGAAACTAACTACACTAACAACCAGCATGGCAATGTTAAAGATTGAGAGAAATAGAATGCATGTCGCGAATACAGGCAAGGGCGGGAATGGGGGTGGGGGCACTGATGGTGGGAATATTGCACTGGTGAAGGGGGTATTCGGTTAATGACTGAAACCCAACTACTAACATGCTTGTAATCATGGTGCTTAAATAAAGATTTATATATAAAAAATGTAAAGGAGGGATAATGGGAAAGAACAATAAAAGATGACACAGTTGGTTTAAGGATATGCAACTAGTATGGAGAGACCAACATATATTAAAAATACTGAATGGAAGATACCCTGAGACAATTAAATATGCCGGTAATTAGAGTCACTAATTGAAGAAAATGTATAAAGTAGCAAGATAGGATTGGATGGGACATATATCCTGGAAGGTATTTTAGGAAAGTCGTTATATATTGAGATAGACTCCAATTCTTATTCTGTCTCACTACCATAAGTTTCTCTGTTTTTTATATGCCAATTGTTTTTAATGACAAGTGGGAATGAACATAAATACCTTCGGTTGTCTGGGGGATTAGATGAGGTAAAATGTTTAACTTGCTTATGTATGTATGTATTTATTGATGGTAATAATGTAAGTACAATACTATCAATTTATTTATAGATGTTAAGGCTTCAGAATTGAAACACTAAATTCTTGAAGATTTTATTTCTATAAATGTTAGTTGCTATAATGACTGCATTTTTTGTTTGAGAATTAGTAGTTTCCTTCTTTTCTATGTGCTTATTAGATAGATCTGTATTTTCCTAGATTGCATTATCCTTTCATTGATTTGGTTTATAAAAGGGATGTTGGCATGAGAAAATAGTTTTATTTACATTGTACCATTTAAAAAGGGCTTTCTCACTATGAATACATGAATAACTCACAGATTATTTTCAAGGTTAGTCAATCATTCTCCCCAAATGCCTACTTAGTTAGAAATGGATGTGACTATGATTTTGTACAAGCTTTGGAACCCTTTTTGGATTAAAAGAGATAAACAAATACAGAGTAACCTTGTGGTACATTTGCAATTTTCCAGTATCTGCTATGGGTTCTGGCACATTGCTGTTGTCTCTCATCCATTCCTTTGCTTGTCAGGCAGTCCAAACATGAAAATGAAAGTCCCTGGAAAAAGGTTCTCATTTGATCAAGTGCCCTTTTCGGGGAGCTGTTCTTCACATCTGTTCATCTGGCCTAAGCTATTGGCAATGGCCAAAAGATGGGAAATCCACTCATCCTCCTCACTAGCCAAGAGTGCAGTGAGACAGCCACCTTCCAAAGAGAGAATTGATCCAACTGGCAGAAGGTTCTGCTTTTTTTATCTCAGAATACAAGCTATAACTGGCAGTTGAACCATTCTTAGGACACTGCTAAAGTTAAATCCATAAAAATACTCTCGAACTTTTATGTTGTATTGAAAAGGAAGCTGCTAGAAAAAAATTTTCCAGATGTGTGTACCATTATATGATTTATAATACAATTATTAAATGCTGGAATAATTAGGTACGTATTCTACAGGAATTTTTGCTGAGAATAGCATCCTATTTAAACCTCACAGTAGTGATAAAATTATAACATTCACCATTTTTATTGTTTCGATATTGATTCCTATTTATTTTATAAAATGTTTACATGTAGTACCTTAGTCATTGTGGGGGCATGTCTTAAGTAAGCAAGACATTTATATTAAATTGATAATAAAATTATATACAAACATATTCCAGTCCATCTTAAAGGAACTTGTTCATTTATAAATCAAGCTCAAAAGCTATTTTTGATTAAAAATCAGGATTTATTCATTGTTGGCATATTTGTTTTGTTAATAAGCTCTCATATCTTACTTAATTAGCAAATTATTGTTATCTCATATTCATCTAGTAACTATTGAGTCATTAATCTACTTTTTTCTAGGCACTATTCTAGATTTGTACATCCTTTCTTTCATGAAATTTAACGTTGATTTTTCTTCACAGTGTATAACTTTACCTCTTACTAAGATCCCTCTTGATGTCATGAAAATTTACATGTTTTTTGGCAATTTTTCACCATATATCATTGGCATTGACTCTTTTTTGAGTCTATTCCAAAATAAGTACTCAAAAACAAATAATGGTATTTCTATTTCATCTAAGTTTTTTACATAATGCTTTTGGATGTAAGGTCTAAGGATACTCTCAGAAATGTTCATCCTGGACAAAGGGGTGTGATGCTGCAGACTGGTAGATGCTGTTCCTGGTAGAACTTGGGGACAATATCTCAGTTTTGGGAAAAATTATAGACCAGCTTCAGGAACTCAAACATTGAAGCATGTGCCTTAATATTTGAGGTAATTATGTCTCTTCTTCATGTCTATTTTCTATAATAAATTAGAAAGTAAATGGATTGCCTAAGTATATACTCTAGTAGATTGGGTGAGTATATGCATGCCAAGATAATTTTTAGACATTTTTGTGTATGCTTTCAAAACAATTAAAAAAGTTAGAAAATGTTATGCAGTGGTGTAAAGAACCTATGCTTAAATTAATGTATGCAATGTTGTGGACATTTACTAATAAAAGAATCATGTTCAAGGATTTCTGAGTTAAGAATCTTGTCCCAAATTTATTGCTAAGAATTATTTACACTGAATGCACTGTCCTTATGATTTCAAGCATATATTTTATTAAGCATTGCTGGTAGAACTTTCAAAACTTTCTCCAGTGAAAGGTAAAGTGACTAGATAGCACATGAAAGAAATAGTCCTATATGGTGTTAACCAGAGTTATTACTCTGAGTCTGCATTTCTATGTATATAAGTAAATAAAACATGAAAAACTCTCAAAATCTTCAAGAGTATTAATAGTAATTGATGAACCATACTGTCCCTATTTGTGATATTATAAAAGTATTAAAATTCTATTATTTTTGGCCAGAAAAAGAATATAGGGTTAAGGCACTATTCTTACTATGTAGCCAAAACCATTTGATCCCCAGAACCATGTATTTAGTATTGCCTTAGGAGCAAAGAGCAAGTAATAACCCCTGAGTAACACCAGATCTAATACAAAAGACCTCACCATCCAAAAAAATTATACTCAAAAGAGAAGTTTTCTCTATGTTCAAGTACAGTGAGTTAATTTCTAGAATATAGATAGCCTTAAGATTAATATATTGTCAGTGATAGAGTTGAATTCATTATTTTTTTCATTGGTTATTAAGTGCAAGAGCAGAGGAATGTATAATTTAGTCCTGTCCTTTATTCCTCCCAAGGTTTGCCTTTTACTTGTGAAACAATGTGATAAGAGCTTAATGACAGTTCTTTTACTTGTAGCAAAAGAATTGCAAGATATGTTCTCAGAAAAAATTCACTTCAACTGTGGGTATCTGAGTTAACGGACCAGTCAAGGTTAAGTCCAGATATAACTATAGATATTTTAATCAAAAATGAACTTAAATGTACAATAAACTAATTGAATTTTAAGAAATCAAAACTGAGTCTTTGGGAGGAAACCACAAAAAATACACCTACGTCATAGAAGTATTGACACCTCTAAAGCTGTGCTATATTTCAAATATGGCATTACTTCAGACCCTATTGCAGATATACACAGTAAGGTAAAAACACTAAATATATCTATGTACTAGGTAATGAGAAATCAGGTCAAGAATCACCCACAATTATGGCTTTTATGTTTTTTTCCAATTAGGAGGTGGGCATGGGATGCTACTACAGAGAAATTTTATGCCTCACAACATAACTATTTAGAGATAACCAAAAAATAAGAAAAGGAAACAAAGAAGAAATACCTTCTTTCTTCGTTTTCATTCATTACAGATATTGGATAAATAGTTTAAACTAGTTTACAATAAGAGAATACATATAAGAAGTCAAAACAGAAATGGCTTGGGGCTTTTTATTTTTTTAATTCCCAGCAGAAATAATTTCGAACGGAGGCTGAGTGAACACCCAATGTGCTCAGTGACTGAAGATAAATGACCTTTTTCTGAACCTTGGGCAGCTTCCTGATGTTTGTGGATGTATCACCACATGATATTGTGATAGTTTTATTTTTAGAGAACTAAGCTTCAGGAAACAGTTTTAATGAGGAATTAGAATCTAGAGTTGATGGGGGAAGGTGAAATTATGTCTAAACTGCCTAATATATCATATTTCCTCAAAACCATATAATAGTGAAATGTGATACGTAACCAGAATTTATCATACTATACACTTATATTTATACACTTATATATAAATATATATTAATATA
This sequence comes from Crocidura indochinensis, assembly GCA_004027635.1. Lineage (NCBI taxonomy): Eukaryota > Metazoa > Chordata > Mammalia > Eulipotyphla > Soricidae > Crocidura > Crocidura indochinensis. The sequence continues at coordinate 11,374 of PVKC010000944.1, read as the reverse complement.
AAATATTCAGTAAAATTTTTATATTACAGCTATAAATTTTATTATTTCATATATATTTCCCTGGATTTTTGTTATGAAATGCTTTACTTTATTTCTTACATTATTTTTAATATTTTACTTTGTTTCACTCACAAAACATCAAGGTTTTTACTTTATTTTATTTTATTTTATTTTATTTCTGCAGGTTCGGTATGTTGGTTATTCCTGTAGTTTAAGGACCAGAAATAAATTCGTATAAAGATAAAGTAGTCTTCAAATATTTGACAGTTCTCATAGTAATTTTGGAACTCTCATATCTTAAATGAGGACATTCAAATCTACTACTGAAAGGTACGACTGTATCTATAATCTGTCTTTTTTTTGTGTGTGTGGTTTTTGGGTCACACCCGGCAGTGCTCAGGGGTTACTCCTGGCTCCATGCTCAGAAATTGTTCCTGGCAGGCACGGGGGACCATATGGGGCACCGGGATTCAAACCGATGACCTTTTGTATGAAAGGCAAACGCCTTACCTCCATGCTATCTCCCGGGCCCCTATAATCTGTCTTTTTATAAAATAGTTCATGCCATATTCAAAAAGCCTAAAAGAGAATTTGTTCAATTTATCAAATAAGTATCTAAAATAAAACAGTATAAATATCAAAAATTTTAAAGAAATTCAGATGTCAAATTAGTAGATATAAATTATAACTAAATTGCATAATAATGGTAAAAGCTACATGTTAGCAGTTAACATCTGCCTATTCCTAAGTTAGTTAGGTTTATAAATGGAGCATTTATATAGCTATTCTGTAATTATTAAATAAATTTCATATCTGGGATAAGCTAGGACAAATAGCCTATACTTGTGTTATTTGTGGATTCTGGAACAAATAACCTTAAATATATTCATTTAACAAAATATTGTCATATTTTATTTTCACTCCATATCACATGATTGTCTTTAGATTTTCATGTAGTAAACTGTTCAACCAACACTTTGTCAAATGTAATGTACCCAGATGCTCTGCCATATCAATTCAGAATGGAACAGAAAATATTGGAAACATAACTGGTGTTATATAAATCTGAATTCAGTTCCAAAGTTTTACACAAAGCTCTAGATATATGGCAAATATTTAGTAATAAGAAGCCATAACAATATTGTAATTCATATCTTATACCTTCATGATAAATTATAATTTAAATAATATAGGTTTTATATAATGCATTTATCATATTTGTGGAAGTGTATGGTTCTCAGTATTCTGTGCTCAAGGCTTACTCTATTTTGTACTTAGAGATCATTTTATACAGTTTTGGGGGACTTATAGCATCTTAGGATCAAACCTATGCTGGCTATGTGCAAGCACACAATGTATTACATATATACCCCCTAAAAATAAGATAGTAAGACAAACACGTTTATCATAAATAACTGAAGTAATCGATTTAAAGCCAATAATAGAGTATACTTTGTAAAGGAGAAGGATATTGTACATATGTTATATGATACTACTCCATTTCTAAAATAGATAAAAAGTTATGCGTGTTAAGCAATAGTGTGGAAAATTGAGATGATTATGTTAAACAAACATATTCAAAAAGTGAAAGAACAGTTTCATTCAGATATGAAATATAAATAATGATAGCAAACAAAATGGGAAAATGCAACAAAAATAACTGAAAATTTTAGCTGTCACCCAAAGGAAAGATGAGGGTCTGGGTGAGGAAGGTCTTAGTATTTTATAATTTGACATTGTTGTTGTTGCTTATCTTTGACTTTTAAATTTTGGATCAGTTTGCTGAATTTATATTAGTTTTCCCTGTGATTTAGAAAATTCTGTCAGACTTATTGCAATTAGTAGTTTGTTCAATTCTTTGTCTTCACCTGATATACCAAATGTTCATTATCCTCTAATGATGCATAATGGCTCTCAAAATATTATTTATTCTAAGTTCTATATTTTTTCAAAATTTTATTTCGATATCATTATTGAAGATTTTTCAATTGCTTCAGGAAGATTGCACTTTTATGTAAGGATTTCTATTAGGCTTATGATTCATCTTTTATTTTTTCACATCCAGCATGCTTTGGGGAATTGTTTAATATTTCAATAGTTAATCTGCTCCTGTAATTGCATTTCTTTCTTTATAGATCCTGTGTTATATATTGAGTTGAAGACAAATTGTTGATTTCCATCTTTATTGTGGAAACTTTTGCTTAAATTTTAATGTCAAAATGAGATGGTGTATCAACAATTGCCCTTTTTCCAAGTCATGCCACAGTAAAGGCTTTGTAGCCTTAAAGATCTGGAAACTATGAAGGCTTTGCTTCAATGCTGCAATAGAAGAGGGTTCAGACAATCCCATTACATTTGCTAAAATTTACCTAATATAATTGTCACATAGTAGGCATTAATGCTCCATTCTATTGAATGGAACTTGGTGGTGACTGGGAATTTGCATAATTTCAAAGTTTAGGCTCTTTCTCTGCTTGAATTATGATCACTTCTTTTTTGATAAGCCACACAATTTGTTCTATAGCCTGGTAATCTGGCAACTCCAGGGTTCAGATTCTAATCAGCACATCCAAATTTTGGCAGTCATGTGGGACTTGCTTAGTTGGGAAACTCAGTGGGATCATGAGTAATCCATTATCTTGACTTTGTTCGAAGTCTATGATTTACTCTGTTAGGATTCTGAAGTTGGCACTTTGGTTCTGAGGTAGATGGAAACTGAACTGTATGTGTCTCCTGTGTCCATACAACTAAAGGCTTTGGGACATTCACCTACCAAAACGCAGGTTCTGAAATTGATTGGGCATCTTCTGAGATAAGTTTCTGAGAATACATTTGTTTTCTGGTTATGTTTTAATGGTATCATTTGTGAACTCATCTAGTTGTCATGTTTCATCCCCAACTGGGTACTTCTTATCCCTTTGCTTAATTTATCAGTGCATTCCTATGCAAAATAGCAATACATATCTCCTAGTCTTTTTGGAGTATTTATTTTTACTTTATTTTTGTCCCTAATTATGCTCAGATAATTTTTTTTTTTGACTTTTGGGCTACACCTCCAGTGCTCAGGGAGGTGCTCTGGCTTTGCACTCTGGATTTACTCCTGGCAAGCTCAGGAGACTATATGAATGCTAGAGATTAAACCTTGGTCAGATACATACAAGGTCAGCACACCAGCTGTGCTATCACTCTGGCCCCTCAGGTGATAGACAGAACACCATATGGTGTCAGAGATTTTCAATTCAGAGATTGAAAGAATTCTGTTGCTTGAAGTCAAATACCTTAAGGTCTGTACTATCTCTCAGGTTTCTAGCTTTCAGTATATAAAAATGATCAAGATGGTAATGAGTGTATAGTTAATAAATATATATAGCGAATAACTAAATATAGCTAATAAATATATACTTAAATTATTTTTCTTTTCAGTTAACTACATATATTCAACACTTTTATATGATCCCATGTTAATGTCAGAAAAGTTTGTCTCTAAAAGTGTCTGAAAACATTTCTGTTTGAGAATTAGTGATGATGGAGATAAACTGCTCAAATCAATTGGAACTATATACAGAATGTCTTGGCTGAAATGAAAAAGCTTAATTTGCTCTCTCCAGAAGTACTATTTGTCTGGAAACAGCATTTTTATTTTATAAGCAAAATACTGACTTTAGCGAATTTTAAAAAGATAGTCTTAGGAGCTCTGTTTAAGAGATATTTTTTTATATCTTGGATGTTGGCTACCCTTTCCCCTTATTTCCAGCCTTTTAAATAAAATTTTCACTAAAATAAGACAAAGATAAAAATATATAGGTGGTTGTTTTTGTTCTAAAGCAATGCCTTAGTGAAATTCTTCACTTTTATATTAGAGTAATCTGATTAATATTTTTTTCTTATGTATTTGCAAGTAAAGAACATGCTCAAAAAGGGAGTAGGTTCTAGTAGCAGTAAGATAGTATTTAAAATCATGGAACATTAAATTTGCCCATGGAAGGTAGTTTATTTACTTACGAGAGAGCCGTTAAGTCATACAGAGTTTATGTTAGTCTGAGTTTACTTTACCATGCAAAATGTGTTTTAATTTGATTTAGTTTTATATATTATTTTCTGGATCTGCTATTTTTGACAATTAGTTAAACGATTAGACACAGAGCAGATGTACATTTTCTGTAAAGCTCTGCTTATATTTTTCTCAATATACATCCAAGATTGTGACCTAACTTGAAATCCTTAATGTACTTAGAAACTTGGGGGTGAAACAAGGAGACACTGTACGGAATGGAAGAAAATATTTGCACATGTTATATAAGACAAAGAGATTCTAAACAAGATCAAAGAACCTAACTATAACTTTGAATGCAGTTAGGCAGATAGGGGAAAGCTTTTTGTTTGTTTACTTAAAGAAAGCATATTTCCAGGAAAGTTCTGAGTTATTTGTTTCTGTTTCTATAGTGATTTGTACTTTTTTATGTTTTTAGGCCATGCTCAGCATTACTCAGGGCATACTCCTGATTGTGCTCAGGGATCACTTCTGGCAGTGCTTGGAGTTTTGTAAAGGGTACTGGGGATTGAATCTAGGGCAGAATCATGCAAGATAGGTGCCTTATAAGCTATACCTTTTCAATGGTGCTCTGGGTCATATTCTTTTCCCTCAAAAGATGAAGCAAATCAAGTAAGTTTGGGCACCTGCACTAGATTGAAACTTTCAAAGCAAAGAAATAGATCTTTACAATGTGAGAAAGACGTTTCACATTTAAAAAAAAGTACTTATTTAGAAGCATATTCCATAATACATGCATCTATTTATTTATAGAAGGTGAACCTGTTAGGAAGTAAAAGAAATGGCCAAATTTTGTTGATGTTTTTGATGAGGAAACAACGCTAAAATGCAACAAATTTATTAACAGTACAATAATCTGTGAAGTTATATCTTTTCTTTTGTGATCTTCATTTAAAGGAGTTCACTTACAGGAGAACAGAATATGTTTTTGTGAATTTTTATGTTTCATAATCAAGGAATATATTCAGTCCTGTCTAGGAATTTTTTTTTTTACTTAAAGCACACCAATTTCTAATACTGCACTTAGAATAAGTTACAAACTCAAATCTTGTCCTACAAGTCAATACATGATATAACTCTCTTTTCTCACACTCTTATCTTTGTTCAGGTCTTTTCAAATCTAGGAGTCTGCTCTGATTTACAGCAAAGCTCAGAATCTCTACTTGTTCTTTCTCTGTGCAGAGTCCTGACACCAATATCTGCCTGCCTTCTTTATAATTATTAGATGTGTTTGGTTACTTGTACACTATGATAACAATACTAAAACAACTGAAGATAGAGACTTTACTGGAATTTTAAATAATTAGTTAGGGAAAAATGACAAATATCAGCAGAAAGAGTTACTAACAGCCTAAGCAGATTCTAGTAGTTTTTTTTTTTTCAGAAAATTTATACATATTAATAAGGGAAAATAGTAAGAAGGCAGTCACATTTGAGGAACATACAAAGAATGTAGGTCATGCATAGAGAAACTGGCTGAGAGTCTTATGGGGTTATTTTTTAAATAGAGTAATAATAGGAAAATGATTAAAAGTCAAGATAAAGCATGACTATTCTCCACTGGTCAGTACTGTCTGGTCAAACGCCTGGAGTCCTTTCAGTACAAAAATGTTCTTAAAGTGTTGTATTGGTCCAATCAGAGCTAATTGAATGCAATGAGAGCATCTATTGGCTACTCTCAGCAAGAGGTTATCACACCATCCAAACTGCAGACATCAGGCCAGTCTTCTCAGTTTTCTTAATCACAGAATGTCTTACATTTTGGAGAGAAAAGAGAAGTGAAGTTGCAAAAAGCCTTGATAGTGCATTGAAATTTCCTGAAAAATTCATCAACGATTTCTTCCAAGTTCACACTTGCACACAACTATATTTTTATCCCTATTCCATTTTGAATCTATTTATATATATATATATGCATTTAACAAGCCTGTGTCTTTTTTTCTTTCTTTAAAATTTTTATTTATATCTTTTTTTAATTAATAATATATTTTATTTAAACACCTTGATTACATACATGATTGTGTTTGGGTTTCAGTCATGTAAAGGACCACATCCATCACCAGTGCAACGTTCCCATCACCATTGTCCCAAATCTCCCTCCTCCCCACCCAACCCCCACCTGTATTTTAGACAGGCTCTCCATTTTCCTCATAGGTTCTTATTTTTAGGACAGTTCAAAATGTAGTTATTTCTCTAACTAAACTCATCACTCTTTATGGTGAGTTTCCTGAGGTTAGCTAGAAATTCCAGCTCTTTTCTCTTTTGTGTCTGAAAATTATTATTGCAGGAATGTCTTTCATTTTTCTTAAAACCCATAGATGAGTGATACCATTCTACGTTCATCAGGGAGATGCAAATTAAAACAACTATAACGTACCACCTCACACCACTGAGAATGGCACACATCACAAAGAATGAGAACAGTGTTGGCGGGGATGTGGAGAGAAAGGAACTCTTATCCACTGCTGGTGGGAATGCTGTGTAGTTCAACCTTTATGGAAGGCGATATGGAGATTCCTCCAGAAACTGGAAATCGACCTCCCATATGATCCAGCTATACCACTCCTAGGAATATACCCTAGGAACACAAAAATGCAGTACAAAAATCCCTTCCTTACACCCATATTCATCGCAGCACTATTTACCATAGCAAGACTCTGGAAACAACCAAGATGCCCTTCAACAGACAAATAGCTAAAGAGACTGTGATACATATACACAATGGAATACTATGCAGCTGTCAGGAGAGATGAAGTCATGAAATTTCTACACATGGATGTACATGGAATCTATCATGCTGAATGAAGTAAGTCAGAGAGAGAGAGAAAAAAACAAGTCTGTGTCTTAAGGCCTGAGGGCCACTGTGGAAATATAGTGATTAGGCAAATAACCTAATATCTAACGAATGTGTCTAACATAGATAATAAAATAAAAAAGAATAATAAGTTAGCAATCAAAGTACTATGATGGGGTAAATAAAGGAGAACTATGAAGTAAAGAGAGTAACCATATAATCTGGCTAAATATTTAAAGTCTTCCTGGAAAATGACATCATGACACTTTAAGGAAGAAAGATATTTACTAAATGATAGAAGATAATGAAAAAACTACTTTAGGAACCACAAAAATTCAAAATAGTGAAGACTTTTTGCACTTTAAAGAATTGGTACAATGCTAATGGTTTGATATTATAATTATATATATGAAAAACCAAACATATTATAATCAATAAAATTTGGTAAAAATAATAAGAACAAATAAAGCTAATCTATGGTTAGATTGTTGAGTATTTGTTTTATTTTTAATTTCATGAATGGTTATTAAAAATATTGTTAATGGTTTGATTTTAAATACACAATATTCCAACACCACATTCTTCAACAAAGTTACTCTTTCTTCCACCACTGTCTCAGTAAACCCCCACATCCTATCATATTGTAATTAAATTATTGAATTATTTTCTTCTATTCCAAATTATTAATATTTGCTCTTAATTTTATTCTTCCTGACTGGAACTCCTTTTGCTGGTTATTTTTAAAATTATTTAACCATATGATAAAATCAATTGAGAAATTATTTGACAAAATTCAGCACCTATTTATGATTTAAATGGCCAATGGAAAGATAAATGAAGGAATTTCTCAAGCCCACAGAAAACATACTCAATGAGGAAAATATAAAAGCACAGGCACCAAACAAGTTTTTACATTCTTGACACTTTTACTCAATATAGTACTAGAAGAACATGCCATAGCAACAGGCAATAAAAATCCATCAAGAGTATCTGTATAGGAAAGAAAGAATTTAAGATCTCACTATATGTAAATAACATAAAATCTATGTAAGAAAGCCTAAAGACTATAACAAAAACTTCAAGAAATAGAAGATTATATATTAGAGTTACAGACTAATAATTAATACACAAAAGTCCATGGCTTTTTTCATTCTAATAATGAAAAAGAAGCAAGCGTTATTAAAATAACAGGCCTATTCACAAATGTAACTCAGCAAATAAAGTACCTTGGAATTAACTAAAGAGGTGAAAGGCTTACAAAGAAAACTACAAAACACTACTTGAAGAAACAAAAAATGAAACAAGAAAATGGAAGTGTATCATTTGTTCATATATTAGGAGGATTAGCATCACTAAAATGGCAATATTCCCCCAAATTTGTACATGTTTACCACAGTAAATTTATGGAAACTCATGATATTTTTCAAATAAATAGCTAAAGTAATACTTGTAAAAAGAAAATGAACCTCATTACTTGCTGCAATTAATCCTGTATTACAACATGGTAGTATTAAAACAGAATAATATTGGAATAAAACCCAGGTATATTAAATAGCATACAATATAAAGCAAACTTTTGGAGAAAAATATGCAGATTAGAGCAAAGAATGCCTCATCAACAAATTATGTCAGGAAAATTAGTGTACATGCAAAAATATCCAAATCAGTCCTCATTTTATTGTCATACACAAAAGACAAATCAAGATGAATTAAAAACATTCCTATCAGAAGTGAATCCCAAAGATACAAAGAGGAAAACATAGACATAATTCTTCATGATACCGATGGTAAAATCCTCTTCAGAAATGAAACACCACTGACCAAATAAGTAGAATCATTAGTAAACATGAAACTTAGAAGCGCCTATACCTTGAAAGAAATAATGATGTGGAATCAAAAATGGACAATGCAGTCCAATGTTCTGGCACTGATCTATGTACCCATGAAGCTTCAACCCTGAAATATAGAAATAAACAGATATGACATGAAATTCTGGATGCCCATGTAGCAAAGCACTTGGATCTGTGCTTGAACTACCCTGGTAGAGTTAAATGCATCCTTGATTGTAGGTGCAACTGGACATTACACAAGCAACTATTGTTTCCATTTTAATATATTCACTTCTTTTTGTTTTTGGAGCCACACATTGCTGTGGTGCTCCGTGCTTAATCCTTCATGACTCTGTAATCAGTAATCACTCCTGGTGGGTTTAGGGGGACCGCATGGGGTGCTAAAGATTAAATGTGAATCAGCTGCATACAAGGAAGTCCCCTTACCCACTGTCGTATTTCTCTGGACACCAGTATATTCAATTTTGCCTTCCAAACATCACACATTGATTTCACTTTTTAAAAAAATGTTTAAGTCCTATGCAAAACTTAAGTGATAGTGTTTGGGAAATACAGTCTTTCCAATTTCTAGCATGTGATGGGCAGGTTTCAGAGGATGTTAAATAGAGTTTAGAGAAAAAAATGTGATATTTCCGCACCATATTTAAAACGTTATAAGTTTTACAGCAACTAAGCTTATTTTACAAATATGTTAGTCTCTAAATCATAAGTACAATAAAATCAAATGTTAAAGTTAGAAAAAAAAGCAATGACCCCAGTGCTGTATGGTTGCAAGTAGAAGTGAACTCTCATTTGTTACTGGTGAAAATAATAACTGTCCCTGACTTTTTCAAAATCAATATAGATATTCCTTAAAAAATCCTGGAAATTAGGATTCCATATAACCCAGCAATATAGCTATTAGAAATTTACAAAACACAGTACAGAAAAGGCATCTGCATCCCTACGTTTGTTATAACACCACGTACAATAACCAAAATCTGCAAATATCCCAAGTGACCACAAGATGAATAAACTATGCAACTTTTACAGAATGGACTATTATGAAGCCATAATATTGTCTTGTACATGGATGGATAAAGAAAAAATTTATGCTAGTTGAAATTAGTCAAAGGTAGAGGATAGACTAAATAGATTGATCCTACTTATTTGTGGAATATTTTAAAAATTATATGAGTTGGGGCCAGAATGATAGCACAGCATTAGGGCTTGTGCCTTGCATGCAGCCAATTCAAGATGGACCCGGGTTCTATTCCCAGCATCCCATATGGTCCCCCTCTCCAGGTGTAAATTATGAGTGCATAGCCAGGAGTAACCCCTGAGCATCACTGGGCGTGGCCTAAAAACAAATAGTAATAATAATAATAATAATAATAATAGCATGGGTATAATATTCAAGGGAAAATAAGGACAAATAATATTGTACTAGTTCTTTTTTAATAATAATATTTATTTTGATCAAAGTGGATTACAAATCTTTCAGAGTAATGTTTTAGGTATATATTGACATTGAATCAGGGGTAGTCCCACCACCAGACTTGTCCTCACTCCACCCCCGTTCCAGCATGCATCACCTATCTCCCTCCCTTATCCCTCAGGCTGCTAGAGTAAGTGTTCTCCATGCCTAACTTGTTGTAGAATGGGCATCAATTTTGCCGTCACTGGCTTAGGCTTTGGTGCCTAAGTCTGATCATTTTTATTACCACCTAGTGATCATACAACTGTTTGGAACAAGATGGTTAAAGTTATGTGGTTCTGTTTGAAGAAGAGAAAAAAGAAAAAAAAAACTAGTAAAATAAAATGGAGTAAAATCAAACAAGCCAAAAATGGGCAGAGTCCTTCTAGAGGATATAAATATTAATTTGAGAGAAGAAAGAGAGAAAGAAAGAGAAACACAAAACAATACAAAATTAAAAATTAAAAAAAAATCCAAAAAGCATCTCAGCAGTAAAGACAACCACCACACAATACCCATGGTCCTGAACTAAAAACAAAAGAAAGCACACAAAATGAAAACAACAACAGCAACAGCATTAGCAACTGCCCCCCAAATTATTTTGTGCTTCTTTTTCTTCTTTTTTTTTCTGCATAGGCACATTAAATATTGGGGAAATTAGATAGGGAATTTCCGTGGCCTACGAGTTACAGGGTTCTTCAGCACTTGAAGTATAGTGTCATGGGAATAACTACAGACTCCATCCTTGTTCATTTAGTCTCCCCTAGGTCCTTTTGTGCTGTATGGGAAACTTTTGTTCCGTCATGGATGATAAAATTAGACCACTCTATCTAGAAATCTTGGTATCTAGACAGGTCAAAGATTGAAGCCTATGATGGAGTCTTTCTTTACAGTTGTAGAAGTTCTGTTCTATTACTGTTTTTTTTAATCAGTCTTCTGTAGTTGGTTGTCTTGGTTTTTGCACTGATCCTAGGATGATTATGTTTCTAGAAAACCAGTTCAGTTGTAGTTGTCTCGGTCAGATCTCTGGAATTAGAGATCTTGGTTGTTGTAAAGGTCGTACGCCAAAACCTGGACTTAGTTTTTTTTTATTGGTCCCAGAATAAGTTCTGTCTTCTGTAGATAACGATCTTGGCTTTTGCACAGATCAAAGGATGATACGTCTTCTGCCTTCATCCTGTCGCTAGATGTTGATGTAGGACAACCTGCTCTTAGATCAAGTT
>PVKC010000943.1:0-56534 GCA_004027635.1 Crocidura indochinensis | reverse complement strand
CTCCCTCCACCCCCGTTCCCATTCTGCCTCCCATATCCTCCACCCTCTCCCCGGGGTCTTCTAGATTGCGTTTCTCTCTCTGTTTCTGGTTTATTACTTAGTATCTTATATCTGACTGGGCTTGGTGTCTTCCTTGCTTCTCCCTCTGATTGGGAGGCAGGATTAGATAGTTCGAGTTTTGTGGTTTTGTTTGGGGAAGTTTTATATTACTATAACCCACCACTGCCTTTGGGCCTGAAGTGTCTTTTTTTTCTGGTTTTTGGGTCATATCTGGCAGAGCTCAGGGGTTATTCCTGGCTCTATGCTCAGAAATCACTCCTGGCAGGCTCAGGGGACATATGGAATGCCAAGATTTGAACCACCGACCTTCTGTATGCAAGACAAATGCCTTACCACCATGCTATCTCTATGGCCCCCCTGAAGTGTCATTTGTTATAAATTTGCTGCAGATCTTAAGAATACTATTCTGTATATATTTTCCTTTTTAAGCTTGTTGTTTTCGGTTTTCCACATCTTTAGCTACAATTGTGTTTGTTAGTTTGTTTGTTTGGTTTTTGGGGCACACCTGGTGATGCTCAGGGGTTACCCCTTGCAATGCACAGAGAAATAGCTCCTGGCTTGAGGGATCATTTGAAATGCCAGGGTATCAAATGGTGGTCCATCCTAGTTCAGCCATGTGTAAGGCAAAAGCCCTACCACTGCACCACCACTCGCATCAACTATTTAACATTTTGATCTTTTGGTTTTCCATCTCTCTGTACCAATTTGATCATTTGACTAGGATGTTCTTTCTTAGCATGCTTTTTTATTTTTAGCTGGTACTTTTTGTACATCCAACATGTTAGTGCATACTCTTTTGCTCTAGGAAATTTTCAGAAACGATGTCTTTGACTTTTGCTTCTTTATATGGGTTTTCTTTCTGGTACCCCAATGATTCATCAAATTATCTCTATAGGAAATATAAATATTAACTATATTTGATTTTTTTAGCTCCCATGGTTTGATACAACTATGTAAATGCAGTAAAAAGCAGTTAAAACTAATTGTGGATGGGTCCAATGAACTTTGTTTTCCAAAGCAGATAGGATTTATTTGGTTTATAGAGCATAGATTATGAATGTTCACCTTTGTCTTAGAAAATAAATTTAATTTTGATGCTCTTTACTCCAAGATCTTTTTCGATACTCTAGCAAGTCTTTCCAATAATTAAAGTTAGAAATATTAGTTCTTTACTGTATTTCTCTTAAATTTGTATGTTAGCTACATATAATATAAGGGTTTTGTGAATTGAAATGGCAGATGTTAAGAAATATTAAATCTCAATTAAAAATTTGGGAAGAAAATATATAAATCTTCAATTACACAGACATTCTAGGAGAAGATACTTTACTGTACTCATTACAAATAGTTATTCTTAATTTTCTAAACAATAATATGATGACTTGTTGTCTGGAATATTAAACAAGGAAAATAGAAAGATTTCTGAAAAAAGATTGTCAGTGCCATAAATATAAAATATTTTTTAATTTATGAATTCAAGTATTGAATTTGAAGGCTTGTACACCACATTGTAATGCAGTTATTTACAACAAAAATAAAAACAAAATAAAACAATTTATATATATACAGAATGCAAACTAATCACCAGTTTAAGGTATACTTCCCTTCCTTTTCATAAACAAATTATATCATACCCAGTTAACACAAACATTGTATTGATGATAAAATGCCTACGATACAAGTTGATTAGCTACAATGGCTCCTGTCTATTCAAATGTTTAAGCTTGGAAGGGACATTCCTACAACTAATTTGATTTTCCCTTGAGCAGTACATGATGTGTTATTTGATGCCCTTCAAAGGACACGATTAGCAGAGCTATAAAGTGTCTGATTTTATTAGCTTTGCTGCATTTTATCAGTTTGTAAATGTGTTATTTTCTCCATTTATTGTGCCTATGGGATCCAGAGATAGAGTAAGCATCAAGTTAATATGTTTTGGGAAGAAGCAACGACCATACTTTAACACTTACGCAGTGTCGTGATGACATTGAAGGTGGAGTCCTGGAAACTGTAATGTCAGGACTATTTATCAAGGCAATTCTTCAATGTTTTAAACTTCAGCTCTGACATTGAATTCAACAGTGGGCTTTTGTTTTAAATAGAATCAAGTGTTCCTGGACTGTACTGCTGACAATCTCCTTAACTGAATAACAAGTAGTCAATAATAAGAAAATAGGTGGTTAGGGGACAAAGGGAAAGAAAATATTGGCCTCAGATACTGTGAATTGTTTCTTGTATAATTTTGATTTTGATTATTTATTTTAGAGAAAGAAGGCTTCTTTTCTGTCTTTTACATCAAAACAGAAGAATTTCATGAAGCTATAAAATATCCCACCAACTTTGCTTTTGACTGATAGAAAATAGCACTTATTTAACTAGATCACTTGGCAGGCACGAACAATCTCAGTGTCCTACCTTTATTGAGTGACAAATCAAATGACATTATGAACACTAAAGTTGCTCAGAGTAGTTTACTAACAGGTGCTTGTGTTTCAAATTCTTACTATATTTTCAGGTTACCTTCCATTTAGCTTACTCAGTGCTTTAAATGCTATTTGCCAGCACACCAAAAACTGAATAATACACTTTTACTTCAGTAATTAGGGTAGTTGAGCTCATTTATATTCACACATCCCTATATATTTTTGAAATGGAAAAATAGAATTGTTCATCCATATAAAAAGCAATTTAGGACCCTCCTCCCTTACTTTCCCAACCAGATATAACTAGATCTTTGATTATTTTTATTAACTTACAAGATGTGATGTAATTATATTTATAAATAAAAGCAACTTATTGCATAGCACTTATCTTTATAAGTTTTAAGACCAAAAATTCACATCATTTTTTATATATATCATCATTTGACTATGTAATGCAAAAACAACAAAAATTGTGTGGGTGTAGCAAAGCAATATCTGCTGGTGCTTAGAAACTACTAATATGCAGTGCTGAAATTAACCCAGGCTTTGCTGCATACAAAGTAAACATGGTTAAATTGTATAGAATATTTCAGCAGCTATCAGTGTTCACTTCCAGCTACCAATGTCCCCTCTGTTACCCCATTTTTCCTCTTCAGTCTGCCTCTATGACAGGTACAACTCTTTAATCTTTTTAATCTCAACTTTTTTTCTTTTAGACACTGTTGCTTGCAATTCTAATAAAAAGAGAGTATTATGCATAACACTTTTCTTCCTTTTGGCATACGGTTCTGGTCCAGACTGGCATTTCCAACTATCTTTATCATAGCTGTCCCTTATCTATCCTAAATCAAGCATAAAATTGTAACACAATATCTATCACCCAAGGATTTAAATACTCCCCCTCCTCTCAAACCCCGCTCTTCACCATCAATTTAGTTGTGTGGATTGGTTCTCCCTTTATGTTACCTTTGTACCTTTGTTGTTACCTTCCTGTGCATATTTTAGTCCCACATATGAGATATGATCCTGTATCTATCCTTTTCCTTCTTACTAACTCTGCATCATGGCATTTTCTAGTTCTATCCATAGTGCTATGAATTGCAAAATTTGTTATTAAGCTTCATAGTATTTTATTTGTATCTATTAGGCTCCTTCATTTTCAATTTGCATTTTTTGATATCTTTTTCTTCTTTAACTTCTGTGGTAGATATTACCAAAACTATGTTGAATAAGAGTGGTGACAGTGGATTTCTATCTTCTGTGTAATCTCAGGAAATGCCTTTCTGTTTTGGACCATTGATTATAATGTTAAATATAGGCTTGTTGTATGTAATCTGTGGCCTAAATTTTATTATGCTAATACAGTATTGGAAATACTGTCAATATAAATTTTAGAACCTAAAAATTAATTTTTTAAAGTTACTTTAAAATCATACTAATTCACAAGCATTAGATATATGAGGGGTCTGAATAATTGAGGATAGCGCACTTGTCTTTCACATAGCACCTGAGTTTAATCCTGAATGATTCCTGAGTGCAGAACAAGGAGTACTTCTTCTTTTTTTTTTTTTTTTTTGGTTTTTGGGTCACACCCGGCAGTGCTCAGGGGTTACTCCTGGCTCCATGCTCAGAAATTGCTCCTGGCAGGCACAGGGGACCATATGGGGCACCGGGATTCGAACCGATGACCTTCTGCATGAAAGGCAAACGCCTTACCTCCATGCTATCTCCCGGGCCCCAGGAGTACTTCTTAAACATCAGTGGGTGTGACTAAAATTGGCATTTAGTTAATTAAAATAAATAGAAATGTAAGAGAATGCTGTTTTAGTACTGATAGGCTACTTTTAAGTTAATATTATCGTATTTTCTTAGCCTTCAGTAGATATTACTTGTAGTTAAAATAAGCCAATTAAGTAGGATTTTCAGCTAGTTATAAAATGAATATTTTCTCTTTGCCAGAACACCTGAGTTCTGAGTGGTCATGAGCAGTGTATTTTGCAGTGAATTTCAGTATTTGATGGGAGACTGGGTGGGATAAATGTCGAGCAGGCAAAGAGCCTTGACTTATTGAAGTGATACTTTAATTTCTGCTGTTGGCTGTTATGCATATCAATTATATAGATCTGTTTACAAGGTTTGTAGATATGTTTTTTTTTTGTTCCTGTTCATAGGTGGGCAGCTTCCTTATAACTGTTGCAGAGAAAAATAGTCCTTCAAAGACTGTTGTATTTTCAAGGAAAAAAAGTGGGGGAGATTTTTCTACTGAAACTATACTAAATTTTTGCCTACAATTTACCTTGTTAAATATTGTAGATAAACTGATAATACTAATAGCCAAGTAGATAACACTAATACTTTGTTTAAAACAAAACAAAACAAGAACAGTGGTGTTCTAATGAAGTAACAGCATCTGTCCTAATTAGTTTCTTAAATACATTAACCACTTAATGGTTTTGAAACAACTGTTTAAATTTTAAAATTTTTTGAAAAGTTGTTAATAACCTTTAGTTCAGAATTTAGTAGATTGTTTAATATAGGCTATCAACTACGTAATGAAAGAGGTGTGAAATGCTTTTTTTTATTTCAGGCAAATCAAGTTAAATCAAGCTATATAAGAGAACGTTTTTTCCGTCTCAACCTGTTAGGTCAGTAGTGTCTTGGTGAACTGTGAGTGACCTGTATTGATTTTTCTAATAAATTTGTAGCAACCGTACAGCATGAGGGCTGTTGGCATTTTGAAAAACAAAAACGGTTAATAAGTAGATGCGTGCTAAGAATTAAAAAAAAAGAATACTGAGTTTTTGAAATGACCTTGTACTTAATTTTTTTCAGGTCTGTCATAGCCTTCTTTTGGACTCTCAGAAATTTGAAGTTCTACTACCAGAGGATACACTTTAAAATTTATAGTTAACTGGAAAGAAAATTATATGACATATACTCTGCTTGCTTTACTCTTCTTGAGCTCCAAGTGATATTTATAGAACTAAGAAAAACAATGCTTTTCCTTACAGGTTATAATCTACTGAGCTTGATGTCTTCTATTCACTGCCTTTTCTTCTTTTTTCCTCCCCTTCTTTAATTATTCTCTTTTTTCCCTCATCATCCCTTCTTTATTTTCCTTTCATTTCTCTCTTTTCTATTTCTTTGAAAAGTACTTAAGTACATAAAATATTTTATTAGAAGGTATTTTTTATGAAGCAATTACATTTGGCAATATGTCAACTTGGAAAATAGTGAATAATATTGTTACTCTGAAGTTGAAACTATCTTCATTTCTGGATATCAGAGAATAAGAGACCATACTCTGCAGGCCAGAGAGATAGTACTTAGATAAATGGCTTGCCTTGCACGTGGTCAAACTGGGTTCAAACTCTGTTATCTCATATGGTATCTCCAAGTACTGCCAAACTTATTCTTGAGGATTCTTCAGGACTCATGAGGATTAACTAATATGCTAAACTTGGTCCCAAACAAAAGAAAATAAAACAAAACAAAAAAACAAAATGAATCCAAAGTCTGGAATCTGTCTCATTTTATCATTTACTAATCCGACTTTATCTGAAATAATGCTCATACTCTTTTGTTTTTTAATTTTTATTGTGACTGAAGTTCATTACACAGAATTATGTACGGTACATAGTGACAACACCAGTGTTGTCCTCCCTCCAGTTCTGTTCCCAGCATGTCTCCCATACCTCCCTCCTTTACTCTCCCCCACTCCCCCCCCACCAGAATACTAGTGTAACTAGTCTCCACTTAACAGCTTGTTGTAGATCGGGTATCAATTCTGTTTAGTGTTCCAGTCTGATCATTTTTTATTTCCACTGCATGGTCATATGACTGACCCTGGTAACATCACATTCTCCCCTAATTTATGAGTCTGAATGATTCAAGTTGTGCTATTCTGTTTGAGATAGAAAGGTTAAGAAAAAAAGAAGGAAAAATTTGCTATCAACTACTAAAAGCAAATGAAATTTAAAAATCACCAAATAATATCCACAAGAGTGAAAAAAAAGATGGAATAAAAAAGAGAAGGAAAATAATATCAAAAATGGATAAAAATAAGTAAATAAATAAATAAAAATAAGACCAGAAAAAGGAACAATGGGGTGGCAGGGTTTGGTGTTACCCACTTTTTTTTTGTATAGGCACAGTAAGTATTGGGGAAGTAAGGAAATTTCCATGGCCTAATGGATTCAGGGTTTCTCCATTCCTGGAGCATATTGTCATGGGAACAACCACTGGCTCCATATCTTCTCATTGTCATATCCCAGGGGTTTTGTTTGTTCGTTTTTGTTGTTGTGGAGGTGTCAGGAAATTTTCCTCTCAGTTGTGGATGAGAAAATTAGGTTACTATAGAAAGCAATCTCGGTATTTGCACATGTTCTAGGACAAGGCCTAGGGTAGAGAGTTTAAGGTTCTAGAAGTTGTTCCAACATTGTTGATGTGTTCAGTTTTCTGTGTCCTGTGCTCCATGTTTTCACTAGTTACCTAATCCATAGTCCAGGAAATCATGATTCCAAAGATTTTGCTCAGTCTCTGTTGTCAGAGACTGTCTGTGCTAAGAAATCTTGATTTTTGTAAGAGATCCGGACCATTGCTTAGGGTAGGGTTTTCCTTAATGGTTTCCAGGTAAGTTCTACCAGTCACTGTTGTCAGTCAGTTTTCTGAAGTTAGTGCTCTTATTTTTCATATTTCAAAGGACAATACATCTGGTTTTCACTGAGTGTTAGGTGATGTGATAGGACCTCCGGTCTTAGGTCAAGTTGACATTTCCTCGCTGTCCACGTTGTCTTATCAGCACTAGCACAAGCATATCTCCCAAAAGGGCTTAGTTCCTGGTGGTGTTGCAGGGAGTTGTTTCAGTTCTACATCTGGGATCGGGGATTAGAGAATGGACAGTGTCTGATCTCATGGAGACTGAGTTGTATCCACATGACATATGTCCATGATGGGAGGCACCCTTGTGTAAAAAGTATGAGTTCTTACCTATAGAAGATAAGATCTTTTGTCTGAGTCTATGATTTCCCCTTATTTACTATGCCTATACAAAAACGTATGGTGTCTTTTTGTATTGCTGGTGCTATTCTGAGTAAGGATGGCAGGCTACACATATAGTACCGTGTGGTCTGAGCTTTTATCCCAGGCAAGAAGTTTCTTGGTTTTTGTACCCGGGAGCACCCAAGCTGAGAATATGCATATATAAAAAATAGAGCAAATAGATGAAACTGAGCTAAAAATTAAAAGAAAAAAAGATAGATTGAGAGGGAAAAAAAGGAAAAGAAAGGCATTTGAAAAAAGAAAGTGATAGGGGAGGCTATCTGTATGTTTAGGAGTACATATATTAAGATGCATTATTAATACTATATTGGGCTTATGTAGGCAATATAGGCCTCCCAATGAGGTCTTCTGAGATACTCTTGTGGGGAGTGGAAGTCAAGGAACTTTTTCTTATCACAAAACTTAGTTTACAGTTTAAGATATGATTTGCGAAATTTCAGAGTCCTGTAATGTCCTTGAGTTGGGAGTTTTGCTGCAGCGGATTCTGGTATGATGTATTGGTCCATGGTTTGACGGGGGTGAAGGGGCACAAGCTTAAGTCAGTAGGTGTGTTGGATTAGGTTTCTTGTTGAGACACGAGAACAGGATTCTAGAGGGTGTCTTTCATTGAGGAGCTGGATGGTGCTTTATTGCGGAAGGAGGTCAGACTTGGTGCCTATCAAGGTAAGAATTGAGGAAAAAGAGGGGTAAATAAAGACTTTTCAGGAGCACCTCAGGTAAGCTGGGCCCTGGGGAGGGGATTTGGGGTGGAATGCAGCTCCACCCCCAATGCATTCACAAACAGCAAGGGCCAGAGCTGGGCCCAGAGCTCCCACAAGCCAGGAGTTCTCTTGATCTTGTACTGGCATGTGGTGGGCACTGGGATGGACGGCTAGCCCGAGGACCCCCCGAATTTCCCATTAGTCTGGGGGGCCAGACTCACCCACGTCAGAGGGGCTCTTCAGGAGCACCTCAGGTAAGCTGGGCCCTGGGGGGGGTGGTATTTGGGGTGGAATGCATTCCAACCCCTATGTATTCACAAACAACAGGGGTTAGAGCTGGGCCCAGAGCTCCCACAACTGCAGACCTTAGTCAAAGAAATATCCCCTTATCCATAACAGACCCCCTACAGTATGGTCGTTTTTTATTTATATCCATTCTCAAAAGCGCGTGGGCGCTAATGGGCCCGCGGGACAAATAACCTTTTTAACCCATCCAAGAATACTCTTGCCCTTGACTATATAAAAGGTAATGGAACACCATATATAAGGAGGATTGCACTCAAATAGATCTCTGAAATCAATGTTTATGTGAACATTATTTTTTATAATGTTGAAGTCCTCTCTGACTGCCAAGACTTAACCTTAAATATTCATCTATATGAGGAATATAGCCCCACTTATTCATTGCTCCTCCACACCAAGAGACCCTTATATTCCCCCATATTCCAACCCTGCTCATACTCTTTTAAAAGCAATCTGCTATTTATTTATGAATTGGTTAAAACATTACAAATATATTGGTTTAAAATATTCTAGCCCTTTTTCAGTACACACTACTTTTAATGAAAAACAGCAAACTATATATATATATATATATATATATATATATATATATATATATATATATATATATTAGAGGGTACAAGTTTATAAATTTTCCTATGAGGGATGAACATTTTTTTACCTAGAAACAAATGACCAGCAGATCTCAAGTTTTTTTCAACATATATATATATATATATATATGTTGAAAAAAACTTGATATATATATATATCCTAGATCTTTTAAAGATAGTTTCAATAAGCAAAATGTAGCATAGATCTAGGCAGTTATGAAATCCATGTGAACAGGATTTCTGATAAAAGATTAGGTTTTTGACTCATTCATTTTCTTTCCTTTATTGACAATGATTAAATTTCATCTAGCTGGTTTATGACTTAAAATATATAAAAACTGAAAGTAAAGCCACCCTCTGATTAAGCCCAAAACAACCATTATAGGATTAACTTCCCAGTTGGTGGCAGATTTCCATTTATGCTGTAACTTTTCTATTTAGTTTTGCATGATATCTGAGAAAGTATGGTCATGCAGGCAGATTATATCTCGTCTTAAGACTAAAAACAATTTCATCACTAACTACATTGGCATGAATTGTGGTTATCTAAATAATTCTTTTTTAACTTCAATAACAATTGGTATTTCAAGTGACAGGTTAAAGCTGACTCCTTATAAATTGCAGTCAAAAGGACATTGAACTATTATGGTGCAGATATATTTCTGTTGATTTTTAAATTTATTTTTTTCTAGTGATCTTATCTGAGTTTTCTCTGCATTTCCAGTTCTAAAATGTTAGTACCTGGCAGTGCGTAGGGGTTATTCCTGACTGCACTCAGAAATTACTCCTGGTAGGCTCAGGGGACCATATAGGATGTCAGGTATTGAACTCGGGTCTTCTGCATGCAGGGCTAATGTCCTATCCACTGTGCTATCTCTGCTTTTTCTCCTCTGCCTTTTATTTTATCATGCCTTTTCTTTATATATAGGCACATTCTAAATTGAGTTTTACAGCTCACCAGTCCTGTATATACTACCTACTATTGCTACAAAAATAATTTCGTTTCACCCCAAGTGGTATTGCTTTCAGAGAAATTATATTTATTATGAGACTTGATAGTTATCTGCTATTTGTTTCTCAAATGACTAGACCACTGAAAGGACAATATTCACAGACATTGCTGACTGCCAATTCTATAGTTATTCTTCTTTCCAAATGAATAGAACTCTGGATTTCTCAAATGCCAGATTTTATTTACCAAATGTGGCAAAGGTAGTTCAAAATAGGCTTACCCTAGATTGGTCTAAAACAGATCTGGTGGTTTATTCTCATTGTTTAGTCATCACTGCAGAACCAAACTTTGGCAGTGATGAATGAGGAGAAATATACACTTCCATCCAAGTCACAGAGAAAAAGATAATCCCATAGTCCCATTCTTCCTCTGAACATGCATATCCACCTATAATTTTCACAATTTTTTTAGTTCTCTTAAATCAAGTTTACAAATTTTATGTTTGAAGATAGATGATATTTAAGGGCTTCTTATTCTGAAGAGGAAAGAAAGATTGGAATAGCAACTTATAATTAAATGTAAGGCAATTGCTGAAGTGAATCTTTTGAACAAAAAATAAGAACTGAGCTTGGGAACAAGTTGTGTGGTGGATTTTTATAGTAGCAATAAAAATAATCTATGTTATCATGTAGTTTAGAAAAGTTTGTGAGTAAATGAAAATAGATGAAAACATATACAATGAGTCTTGCAACATTTTTCCTAATTATTGCGGCTTTTGAAGTATTCTGTATTTTCATTTGTTTCAATTTTAAACATGTTCAACTATTAAAAAGCTCACTGAAAAAAATATCCAAAAGAAAACATTTATATTCCGTTTCGATGAACATCAATATTTGTAAGTCAGTAGGTGCTAACATGTTGCAACATGCTGCTAGCATCTTGCCAAGCCAAGATATAAAAATACCCTTTTTCTTTACAGAAACATGGTTGAATGATAAAAATGTAAATTTTTAACCATATGTTCATAATCAACACAAAAAATTACGTGTTTTCTAATGTCTTTCTAGTTTCTAATAATGTGCTTTCTAATTTTTCAGTTAGTTGCATGTGAGGTCAAAAACAATAATACAAGTTTGCCACAGATGCTTCTGCAAAATTATTTATTTCCCAATCAAAGAGGAATGTTGTGTTTAACACTGCTTTTCCTTACACTCTCCACTTAAATATATTTTCAACAATAAATATAACAGGGATCTATAGTAGTGGTCTTGCCATCTTACAAAACAAAAAAGTAGAACACAAAGTAGCACATTTTACTTAAAGTTATACCTTTATTGCGAACAAGACTTAGAGACCATTCCTGGAGGTGTTCAAGGGGCCATATTTGATGTGGGTCATTGACTCTGTGCAAGTATCATAATTGTTGTCTTACTATCTCCAGCTCCTAAAATAAGGTAATTTCTTTGATGTTGGTAGATTAGAAAGGTAAGTCAATTTAAAAAAAAATCTCATTCTCTAATGATTTCTTGGGACAAGTGAAATACTTTTAGAAAAAAAAATAGAGCAATTTGATTATTACTCTCATTTATTTGTTGGTGTATGCAGTTCTACGTAATATCATTAGAATTACATAGTACTTTTACTTTATAGAATAAACTAAAATTGTCAGTTATGATCAAATCTAAAATAAGATGTTAATTATAAACTATCCAAGATTCTGCTGTGCTCTAAGAAATGCAAGCTCAGTTGTAAATTTTTTCTCAAGATTGATAATAAATCTGACCACTAAATGTTTAATACTTGTCCCCTAGTCATTTAGAAATGTTATTCCTTTCATGTACTGCTGATACAGTAAATTTTTGCATTTTTAAACAAAATTAACCTTATACTTTCTTCAAATGGAGGAATTATACATGGAAATTAAAAATGAAAAGTATAAAAAGTAATATCTGTCTAAATTAAAATCATATATTAAGTATAAAATTTCCTTTAATACCTCTCCAGAGAATCACATAAGTCAAACATGCCAGGAAACATATTTGCAAGCATATTTTGCAACACTCGGTATCAAATTAAAAAAATAGAATACTAATAGTATGAGATATAAAAGAGGATCCAAATCTTCCAGAGTTTGTTGATCTAATGAATTACTCAGTTCTGAAATTTAAATATAATTTCTTTCTATGAGAAATAAAAAAAGACCAAATTGGCTAAGTAGTTTGAGATAAATGCACTGCTACTTTTAGTAAAAGTTTACTAATTGGGTCAGAAGAATAGTAGAGATAAAGAGGTACTTGCTTTGCTAAGTGTAGTTGCTGCCATTAGGATGGATAGTTCAGATTACAGCAGATAGAGTCAAGTGAAGTGCCTGAGTTGCACTAGTTTACCCCTCACTCTGTACTTCCTGCCACACATGCACACCTACCCACATATACACAGAAGTATGTTGACTAATAAAATAGTTTACTTGTTGACTATGTTGGAAACACTAGGTTTAGGTATATCAAAACATTCTGTTCATTAGGTTTTTTTTCCTTCTTAAAGTAACTTCACTAAGTCTTTAAAATGACTTCCCTTAACAAATTTAGTTATATAAATAAGTCCTTATTTTATCCTCTTCTCAAAATAGATACACCAAAATAAAAGGATTCCACTATTCACAGAAACATATTCCCCTTAAAACACATGAAATCAAAGCAAGCATTTAAAACCCAGACAAGTTTTTAAAGTTGATACAAAGAATCTTGCTGTTTTTGAAAAATGAAGGACTTCTGACTCTGAACAAAAATATAAATTCAAACGTTATACCCAGATAAGTCTTATAAGATAGTTATACCATGTATAACATTATACCCAGATAAGCCAGATATGTCCCACATAGTCCTAGGACCTAGTTAAGTATTTCATTTTTAGTTATTTGTATGTTACTAGATATTTTGGAGATAGGATAGGGATCTTCATAGTATGCAGCTATACTTATAACTTACAACACCATATAGTATTTGTTATAAGGCCCACCTGTCCTACGACCATGATATATAAGAATATTGAGGCATATCTGCCTCAAAAAAGTAGTTTAATATTCATGACTTTTTTGCAGTTCAGAACTAACTTAATCATCACAGAGCATATATCAATTTACATGATTATTTTCTGTATATCTTTGACCCCATGTAAATTGATATATACTCTGTGATGATTAAGTTAGTTCTGAACTGCAAAAAAGTCATGAATATTAAACTACTTTTTTGAGGCAAATGTTTCTCTTAACACAACACTGTTACTGTGAATGTGAATGATGTGTACTCTAAGAAATCTGTGAAACATAATCTAGCATTCTGGCTTCGCCACTATATAACCTTCCCAGGTTATATATTTTATATGATTTATGTTTTATCTAACCTTTCTTTTCTAACATTAAGCATTTCTATACAATTCAGTACAGATTATTCTTTTATTGTTGTTGTTGTTGTTGTTCTGTTTTTCTTTTTGGGTCACTGGCAGTACTCAGGGGTTACTCCTGGCTCTGTGCTCAGAAATCGCCCCTGGCAGGCATGGACCATATTCGATGCCAGGATGCGAACTACTGACCTTCCGCATGCAAGGCAAACACCTTCCCTCCATGCTATCTCTCCGGCCCCTTTTAATTTTTTTTGTCATATTATTTTTATTTCAAACTAGAAGTCTTGAGAACCATCCTAGTGACAGAATTGTTATGTCCATTAAGTTATGTGAAGTATCACTTCTTGCATCTCCAGAAATTCCTTCTATATTAAAATATTTAATATATTCATTTTATTTTCTGGTTCTTTTGATAAAATATTTTAAATTTAAATCATTACAAAGTAATTGACAAAATAATTCATAGTTCAGTTTTTAACATACAAAGCTTTACCACAAATCTCATCATCAGTTTCAATCTCCTGCCACCAATGTTAGGAGTCCATCCCATAACTCTCCCACACCCAGCCTGCCATAATAACAGGCACCTTTATAAATAAATATGGTTGTTACAGTTTGGCTCTTATTATTTCAGTATTGTTAATTCCATAGTTTAGATATTTAGTTCTACTCTTTCTTATCACCACCAATGATTCTGCATCTTCTTGATTCCTGTCCCCCATTATTTTACATCTATCTATTCTTCTCCACTCTGCTCCTTTTTTTCTCCTTACTATACTGTGGAACCAATGGCATTGTAGACAACTAAAATAGATCTTCCAGATGTTTCACTGGCTCCTACTGGTCCATGCCAGATGATTCTTTCATCATCTTCAGAGTTAATCTTTTCTTTCCTTATGATAGGGTGAGTTCCCAGCTGAGAAATGTTGAGTTGAAAATCAGTAGAAGCAAGGGAACTGTCTCCATTTTATTGTGTCCTCTTTCACTTACTGAAGCAGTGTTTTGTAGTTTTCTTTGTATAAGACTTTCATCTCTTTTAGTTGACCCTAAAGACTCGATTTTCTGAGAAACAAAAGTTAATTTTTTAATATTGCTTTCCTTTCTTTCAACATTTGTATATAGAAAGGTCATTAATTTCTGAGTAAATGTTGTAATTTGCCTCATACTATACAAATCTATTGTTTCTAGGAGCTTTTTGGTAGTATTAAGGATTTTCTAAACATAGTATCATGTCATCTACAAACAGTGATTGTATGACTTCTTTTTATCTATTTATCTATCTATTATCTATCTATTTATCTATTTATCTATTGATAAATTGTTCTTGCCTGATTGCTATGACAAGTAATTCTGTATTGAATAGAAGTGGTGAGAGGGAGCAGCCTTTTTTTGTGCCAGGTCTTAGAGGAAAGACTTTTTTTTTTCCCCATTAAGTATGATTTTTGACATGGGTATGTGGTAAATGGTTTTGATTATATTGAGGAAAGTTTTGTAAATTCCATTTTGTTGAGTCTTTTTTTTTCAGAAATGCAAGGCTTTATTCAAAATTGGAAAATTTTGGAATTTTGGAATTTGCCATATCAACATAATGAAATTGATTAGCCATCTGTCACAGAAATTTGCATTATAAGTGATATTGATGTCAAAGTTACTATATATACTCTGAGTGTACTTAAGGTGCATTCCAATAATTTAATATTGTACTCTGATGCGGAAGAAATATAACACATATGTTTGGAAGCAAAATATGAGTAAAAATGTACTTTTCAAGAAAAACAGAATTAAGAGTATAACTTGAAAAGTCAATGACCATAATAGATGACATCTATGGAAAAACAGCACATAAAAAGAATATAAACACCCTTGTTCAACTACCTGAGGGTCTAGAAATAACTTATTTCATAAAATAAATGTATCTTCATTCTAAATATAAATGAGAGGTAAGGTATACAAAATGTAAGTGAAGTTTTATAATTGCCTCTCTTAATAGATTTATTTATTTTTTAATTTTTATTGTGGCCAAAGTGAATTACAAATCTTACACAGTGATATTTAAGGTACACAGTGACAATAAATGAGGGCCTTTCCACAACCAGTGTTGTCCTCCCTGCATCCCTGTTCCCAAGCATATATTCCTTATCTCCTTCCTTAACTCCCCAGGATGCTAGTGTAACTAAAAGCGTATATGTCAACTTTGATATAAACCATTTTTTTTTGCAGTTCCAGATAGTTTTACTAGTGTTTTATTAAAGGTTTAGAGTTAAATGAGCACTGTAAAAGCAGTGTTAGAGTGGCAATTATTGTTTGTATGGGCCCACTAAAGTATGGGGGGCATGGAAAGGAAAAACCTTGGCCTAAATACAAGGAGACCCTACCCTGAAATTTCCTGACATAAGATCAACTCTAGGCTCCAGGCAAACCAGTTTGTCCAATTCAGGTCATTGTCTGTAGTGTCCATACAGTTTTATTTTTCAAACAGTCTCTGTTGTTGGCATCATGTTTCTGTATTGAAGGTCCTGAAATCTGTATATCCTACATTGAAGTCAGGATGGTGTCGAGCAGAGTCTAATTTCAACTGTTGAGTCTTTTTATTATTAATGGGCACTGAACCTTGTGAAATGCTTACTCTATATTTATTGTTATATTCCTATGATTTTTAAATTTTTTCTTTTGTTGATATGGTGTATTATATTGATTGACTTGCATATGTTAAACCATATTTGCATATCTGAAATGAATTCTATTTGGTCATGGTGGATTTATCTTCTTGAGGAATTGTTCTATTCTAGTTTGTTGATGAACTGTGTTCATTAAGGATATTGACCTGTAATTATCTTTTTTGTGGTGTATCTTTCTGTTTTTGATATCAGAGTGATGCTAGCTCTGGTATCTACAGAATAGAATGCTAAGTATCTATTAGAAAAAATAAAGTCATGAACATCGCCTGAACATGGATGATATGGATAGTATTATGCTAAACAAGTCAGAGGAGGAGAAATAGACATAAAATAGTCTCACAGATTATTTGAGATATAGTCAGAGAGAGAGAGACAGACAGACAGACAGACAGAGACATAGAGACAGAGACATAGGGGAGTGTGATTGGAAAACTGGGGATATTGGCAGTTGGAAATGTGCAGTGAGGAAGGATGTTGTATATCGTATTGATTTAAACTCAGCCACAAACTTTGTAACCATGGGAAAAAACAACAACTGTATTAAGAACAACTTATAATCACAATGTTTAAAATGTCACCTTATTTATAAATAATTAACAGGAAAAAGTAATTGATAAGATATGAAAATCAGAAAAAAATGATTTTCTTATTTATCATTTTTTTAATTTCTGGATGGAAATATATTTATATACATATTTATACTTGATTTTATTTATATGGAATTTTTGTTTATTTGTTTAGTTTTTGGGTCACACCGGTGGTGCTCAGGGGTTACTCCTGGCTCTGCCCCCGAAATCGCTAATGACAGGCTCTGGAGACCATATGGGATGCCGGTTTTTGAACCATCATCAGTCCTGAATTGGCTGCATGCAAGGCAAATGCCCTACTGCTATGCTCTCTCTGACCCCTTTATGGTCCATTTTTTAACATTAAACTGCAATTGGTATATTGAGAAGTTTTACTTTGAATACATATTATTTAAATTAATCAAGACATTTCTGTGTAAATAGATTTATATAAAGTGTGTTTTTTAAAGATTTACTTTCAGAGAGTTATAATAGAATGTGATAGCTTTTCTTACACCCTATCGAGCATAAACACACAGATTCACACAAGCAAAATAAAGTTTAATTTCAAATTCTACCTAGTTATTCAATATTCTTATACATTTACAGCAAAAACAATTATTTTACAAAATTCCAGCAATCCCTCTTTTTACTTTATGTAGGCTTGTTTAAAATGGATGTCTTATTTTGATATTCATATGATATGTAATGTCTTAACATATTAGATTCACTTGTCAGAGCAGGTTTTATGTTTACATGGTAGCTTTTTCTCACATTCAATTCATTATAGTTCTTTACATAGAAAAAAATGTTTAAGCACAATGTTCTTAAAAAATTAAAAATGTTTTTTCTCTATTAATAATTCTTCTATGAACTCAGTGGTCTTATGAAAAATGAGATATAAATATGAAAATGACTTGGGGAAAATTTTAAAGTAAATACAAAATATAAAAATTTATTATGGGAATATGCCTCAAGATTTCAGGTTCCCTAGTAGGAATTATATAATGTGCTTCATAAATTTCAAGGACAAAAATATAGATATTATAATGTTAAATGATAATGAAGAAAATCTGCAACTGTAACAAGCTATTGCAAATCTTATCTTTGGAATAAATAAACAAACAATAAAAATTACCATTTCTATATATTGTTCATCAGCAATCTTGCTTTTTGACTTATTTAAAAATCTAAGGAAATCAAAAATTTAAATAATACATTTTGTCCTCATTATTGACCCTTTCTAAGATTTAAATTTACCCTAAATAAAACATTTATTTCTAGAAAACATGATACTTTGTCTAACTTCAGTTCATCAGGTGAATGGAATAGACTGACTTCATTGATTTTTTTTAAATTATATTTGGGGTCGTAGAGATACCATGGAGGTAGGACTTTGGCCTTGCATTCAGAAGGACAGTGGTTCAAATTACGGCATCCCATATGGTCCCCTGAGCCTGCCAGGAGCGATTTCTGAGCCAAGAGCCAGGAGTAACCCCTGAGCACTGCCGGGTGTGAACCTCCAAAAAAACATATTTAAATACATAATGATACATAATTATTTTCATTATGTTTTAAAAGACTTTAAAATAATTATTTAGACTTTATTTATATATTTGTCCTTTTATCCAAACAACCATAATTTTTGGTAAACTACTATGTTACACTATGTTACAGGTATAAGGACATATTATTCACCCTTTTTCTACTTGCTTTAGAAGAGTCATGAAAAAACCAAATACATTATAACATGTTTGCATTTTAAATGAAACCAGTTTTTATTTTATTTTATTATTATGACATCAAGCATGACAAGTAGCAGTGAGTGGTGCCAGGAATTGAACTTGTGGTCTCACACACAGAAGACTGGAACTCTACCACAACGTCAAATTCCTATGCTACAGCAAATTAAGGTATTGTTTCTATTCAAATGCACACACACAAAATATTCTTGCAAAATGACATTTCTAAGAACATATATTAAGAACATATATATCAACATTAGATATCAGAAGTAAATATATTCTTTAATATTATATTTTATAAAGTATCATGTAGTTCAATATGGATAAATAGGGATATAGAATTTGAGAATCCAAGGATTTTTGAGATTTGCTTACACTGAGTTATTACGTAATTTCTTAACACCAAAATCTGAGTAAGTATTCATGCTTGGCAAAAATATACAAATTTTATCATAAACCACTGCTAATATATGATATATATAATTATAATATAAAGAAAATACAATATAATGCAATGTAATCTAATATAAAATATAATAACTTAAAATTTCACATTATGATTCAATTTGATGAGATACCTGGAAACTTGAGATGAGTTTCCAATGAAAGTTTCCCCTTGTACCTTTTCTTTTAGAGTAATATCAATGTGTACAACACCCGCTGGCTGTTATCTTAGGAGATCAATAGCATCCATATATGCTTGGGCCATGTCACTGTAGGAAAGTTGTTTTGTATTTTGTATTTTTACTGTCATAAATCATATGATATATAAGTACAGAAACATATATATGTAAAAGTATAAAACTTCTATTATTTTTGAGACTCTAGCTGACTATTGAACCCACTGATGGCTGTGGGTATCTATAAAATAAATTCTTTATCAAAAGGTGCTCAAATATTTAATATGTAACAATATTTAATATATATCTGAATATATACGTATCAGTCTCTATCTCATAAATAATAAAAAATTTAGAATGGATCACTAGCTAAATTAAGCATGTATAACTTATAGGTAGGTGAATTGACAGAAAATACTTAGTAACTTATACATAAGTTAATTATCAAAACAATTTGTTTTCACAACAATAAAAATAGCTTATAAGAAAATAGATGAAATGATAATTAATGAACCATTTAAACATTTGCCAATGTAATGATAAGACATAGATCTAAATTTTTGTGACAAAAATGAAAAATTAACAGTTACAAAGCACTTGAGATGTTTCCAATTTGAAGGACTGAAGGGATAGCACAGCAATAGGGTGTTTGCCTTGCATGTAACTGACCAGAGACAAACCCGGGTTCTATCCCTGACCATATGGTCCCCTGATCCTGTCAGGAGTGATTCTTGAGTGCTGAGCCACGAGTAACCCCTGAGATAGCCGTGTGTGGCCCAAAAATCGAAACTAAAACCAAACAAGTAAAAGTTTCCATTTTGAATCAGAGGGAATGCACTGAGCTAGTGGGTTTGTCTTGCTTTAGCTGATTTCCAGGCACAGCCAATGGTCCCAGGAATATGCTAGAAGTGAACCCTGAGGACAAACACAGAAAAACATTCTGAGTATCTTTCAGGTCTATCTATAAATTTCCCTCCAAATAAGTATATCAGCTTTATTTAAAACAAATAAAATGGGGGCCGGGCAGTGGCGCTGGAGGTAAGGTGCCTGCGTTAACCTAGGACGACCACGGTTCGATCCCCCGGTTCCCCATATGGTCCCCCGTGCTTGCCAGGAGCGACTTCTGAGCGAATAGCCAGGAGTAACCCCTGAGCGTCACCGGGTGTGGCCCAAAAACCAAAAAAAAGAAAAAAAAACAAATAAAATACCTTAATTAAATTAAATTTTAAATTGTTATACCAATTTTATATACTCTATTTATTAAGCACAGAATCAGATCTATAGAAAATAGAAAATACCCCTTATTAAGCAATCTCTTGCTTCATTTTTGTTCTTTTTTTATTATTATTATTTTTTATTTTAGGAATGCTACATGTTACTGTGCTTAGTGCTTAATCATGGCCCTAAGCTTAAATTTGAAGTTCAGTAATGACCAAGATCCAACTTGCAGGTTAGTTGCCAGTGAGGAAGTTCCATGAATGGATGCACAGATGTTGGAAACCATTTTCCTAGAGCGACATGGTCCCAGCACATATGGATCCTACTGAGCTACAGATAACAGCCAGGTTGTATTTTGCACAAGCATTCATTTCAGGCTGCCCCTTGTGCAAGGATCCATATATATATTTTTTCTTTTTAAAGCAGGCAAACCTCTGTGTTTTAATTTCTATTCCTCTATGGCTTTCAAAATTAATTTCTATTTGGCCTCAGGATTAACACTCTTTGATTAATAATAGATCTATAATGTAGATCAGGCCAGTAGAATATGAAAGTCCAAAGCTACCTTCCTTAATAAAATTGCTGGGGGCCAGGCGGTGGCGCTGGAGGTAAGGTGCCTGCGCTAACCTAGGTCGGACCGCGGTTCGATCCCCCGGTTCCCCATATGGTCCCCCGTGGCTGCCAGGAGCGACTTCTGAGCAAATAGCCAAGAGTAACCCCTGAGCTTCACTGGGTGTGGCCCAAAAACCAAAAATAAATAAATAAATAAATATAAAATAAAATAAAATAAAATAAAATAAAATTGACCATCAGTCAGTAATCAGTCTCAGTCTTTGCACACTAGGTATCCTGTATATCTTTGGACAGCACGTTCAGGGACTAGTCATGATAGTGATTGGGGACTATATGTACTTCCAAGAATCAAACCAAGGCCCTACACAGGGAAGGCAAGTGTCTTTCCCTTGTACTATCACTGTAGCCTCCAGACTATCTTTTTCCATCAAAGAACTATGCTATTTTGACCAAAATATTTTTTCTATTTCTTCATATATTTAAATTTTATATGTGTAAGGAAAGTTTCCACTGCTGTTAGAAGAAACCAATGTTGCATTTAATTATTAATTTTTTATCATTCTTATTCTCTCTTTAAAATATTTATTCTTCCTATAATATAATTTATTACATTTAATAAGAATAACCTTACTTACATATTTAAATTAAAATATGTCTCACCATAATTGCCTTGACTGCATCAGTTGCATCAATATGCAAATTCTGACCCAGATCCTTACATAAACAAATACTTTGATGACATTGTTTATATAATAATTTATATTGAGATGATTTGCCAGTCTTACCTAATTATTACTGAATTTTATGTATTTAATTACACATGTTAATTGATGTATTTAATGGGTTAATTTTCATTTATTAAAGCACTCTTGTACCCCTAATATAAAATTCCACTTCACTTACGATATGACCATTTTAATATATTTCTGAATTAATTCACTGGTATTTTTCTGAGTTATCTTTTCATCAAAAATTATGAGGAATATGCCTGTGATTGCTTTTTAGTAATAACTCTTCTCTTAGTAATAGTGAAATGGTGGCTTCATGAAGCTGTGACAAAATATTCCTTTTCCCTTCAATATTTCTGAAGAGCTTGACGAGTGTAGGTTTTCTTTGTTCATGATTGACTTCTTGAGGTTATTCCTACTTCTTTCTGATTTTAATTCTATAGTGTGTCTATTTCACTGAGTTCTCTGGTGTAGTGGCATATTATTCTTTCTAGTAAACTCTTACTAGGTAATCTATTATAATTTCTCCTCTTCCGTTTTTTTAGGTTTGGGCTTTCTTTTTTCCTCATGAGTGTTAATTTTCAATCGTGTTTATTTTTTTAAATGGAAAATGAAATCAAATCCTGGCTTAATCATACTTTGAATCGCTTTTTTTCTTTCTTTTGTTTGTTTGAAGGTCACAGATGACTAAACTTAAGGGTCTAATCCTGATTGGTGCTTGGGGAACTACATGTGGTCAAGAAATAAGAACTGAGATCAGTGACGTGTAAGGCAAGTTCCCTGACTCCTTTACTATATATCTGATCTCCTGCTAACTTTACTTATATGTATAGAGTTTTTTTATTGATCACTTTTATTTTGGCCATAATGGATTATAAATCTTTCACAGTAGTATTTTAGGTACATAGTGACATTGAATCGGGGCACTCCTATGCTGTCCTCCCTCCACCCCTGTTCCCAGTGTGCATCCAGTATCTCCCCTCTTTGAGCCCCCGGGCTGTTAGTACAAGTGGTCCCTTCTGAGTCTAGCTTGTTGTAGATTGAGAATTGATTCTATTGTAGTTGGCTTTGGATTTGGTGTTTATGTCTGATCATTTTTTATTTCTACTCAATGTTTATACGACTGTTTGGTCTTGGTGCCCTCCATTATTTCCCCCTCAATTTACTCTTATTTTAATTACTTCTTAGAATTCACTTTGAAATTAATTTGTTATTCTTTTACTAATTTCTCAAATTGTAATAATTGGTTATAGGTTTTTATTTTTTGTTCTTTCCTTGCATAAGCCTGTATTGATGTGAACTTCCCTTTAATACTGCCTTTGTCGTAAAGATTTTGTTAGTGCTGTTTTCATACTCATTACTATGAGGAATCTTTTTAATTTTTGATCTGTTGGTGTTATTTCTTCATTTTCCAATTTGATTTTCCATATTTTTTGTTTGTGGCTGGTATTGGACCACACTCA
The DNA here is from genome assembly GCA_004027635.1 of Crocidura indochinensis. Classification (NCBI taxonomy): domain Eukaryota; kingdom Metazoa; phylum Chordata; class Mammalia; order Eulipotyphla; family Soricidae; genus Crocidura; species Crocidura indochinensis. The sequence goes on along the minus strand of PVKC010000943.1, from coordinate 33,448 downwards.
CACATAACTCCACATATGAACTACTTTCTAAGGGCTCAGGGAACAGTATGGGATACTGGGTACAGGTACTGTACTTGGCTCACCTGCATGCATGACAAGTGTCATATCTGCTGTGTTATCTCTCTGACACACTACAGAAATTCCTTTATATAGTAAACATCTATCTTTATAGCATAGTGATAGTATATAGTAAATATCTACCTTCATAATATTGTAAATATCTACTTTCATGACATTCATGAAATTTACTCATTTCTATTAGCATATGCTTCATAAATTTGACTCTTTGGTGCATGTATTGATAATAATTGGATATCTTGTTCTAGTGATCATTTAACAAGATGTAATATTAATTACTTTCATTATTTTAATAGAACTAGCACTATTTAGTTTAATATAAGTTAGACTTTCTTTATCATTTTTTTAAATATATTATAAGCTAGTATGGCTGTTTTCCAACCTTTGAAACTGAATCTGTGTTTATTTTGGAAGTTTGAGCATATAAGAAGCACAGGTGAATTTTTTCCTAATAAATCCTTTGTCTTTCTGTATCAAGGTAACACTGTTTCTTTTGATTGGAGAGTTTATTAACTGGGAATATAACTCTTATGAAAGAATTCTTTGCACTTTTCCATAGGAATTATATTGTTTTAGCATCTGACCATAATATTTTATATTGTCATTCTGTTCAGCCAGTAGTAAAAATAGATATACCCAGTAGTCATTGAAGTTAAAGCCTCACACATGCTAGATATATGTGTGGCCACTTGGCCTTGTTCAAGTTCTTGGAGTCCTATTTGTTTGCAGGATCTGATAAAAGCAAAGTACAATGTAATTTTCAGGAATTGATAGGTAGAATACATGGCACAACATTTCAGTGTTGTTATCACATAAATTATGAACAGTTAGCATACAGCATTGTGATTAAAACTAATAGCATTATATTTTATATTTTTAGTTCCTAGAAATAGAGTTTATTTTATTGGTTTGATTGTTTTGGGCCACATCCAGAATGATCAGAATGCTGTCTCTGCATTCAAGAATCACTATTGTTGGGGCTGAAGTGATTGTGCAAATGGTAAGGTGTCTAGACGCCTTGCCCTTGCTAGCCTAGGAAGGATCACTGTTTGATCCCCTGCAGTCCCATATGCTCCTCAAGCCAGGAGCGATTTCTGAGTGCATAGCCAGAAGTAACCCCTGAAAGAAACTGGGTGTAGCCCAAACACCAAAAAAAAAAAAAAAAAAAAAAACAAAAACGAATCACTATTGTTTTAGCTTGGTATATTGGGGATCAAATCCTTATTGGCCACATCTAAAGTAAGCACCTTATCTGCTGTTTTATCTCTTCCGTCATAAATTAGAGTTACTAAAAGTCTGCAGTATGCATGTGATAGAAGATCAATTATTAAGTTGACTGTGATGATCATTTTACAATTAATACATAGATGGACAAAGTCACTAATATCATGAGGAAAAGAGAGAGTCTTTTATAGCATTTCTTATTAGATTAAAAATTGGTTTGCAATACAAAATTAATTGTACATAATAACAACTATACGATACATATACATACTAAAAAAAGCTATATCTCTGCCTACGGGATTATTAGTTTTTAAATTAGAGTGAAGTTCTAATGTCTATAATGTCTCATTTTTTCTATCCAGTAAAATATATTGAATTTGTTTACTTTCGTTTTTATTCAATATATGTGCATAAATTGTATATAACATACATTCACTTACTATTTTTATACTTGTAAGAAAGACTATCAAGACTATCATAACTTTTAATAACAATGTTTAATGAAAACGAAGTTCATAAATATATATAAATATATTTGCTCCACAGTGTATAATTAACATTGTTATCATAGGATACCTTTTGCTATACTGAGTTTATTAATAGACAAATAATTTAATAGTAGCAAAATAATTAGTTAATTATAACTATTTAGAATATTAATAAAATTCCTAGTAGAATTTATACTCTCAAATGTCATCTAAGAATCCATTTTATTAAAATAAATATATTTTTCAAGATTGCAAATTTTTGTCAGATTCATTTGTATTCAAAACAAACCAATATTTTTCAAATTCCAAAGTAGTTCTTCCAATAATTTTATATTTTCATATTTTAATAAAATTATATAACGTTGATAATATAGCATGGTATTATTCAATTTTCTGTGATGTGGATATGTTTGTTTGAAGAGTTCATGCTGAGTTAATATAGTCAACAAGAGTAAAAGACCCAGAATTATTTTTCATATGTGCAATATAAAAAAATTGCAAGGGAATGAAAAATGTTCAAAAGCAAAGGAAACTTAGAACTTATCTTTAGTAGGAAGCAGAGTGCATAGTCAGGGCAGTCATTAATAATAGGGAGAAGGTTATGCTGGGACAATTGGCTCAGTGTGGAGTATTCCTTGTAGAGGATATGCTGTTTAAATGTATTTTGCATGAAACCTAATAATAATAATAATAATAATAATAATAATAATAATAATAATAATAATAATATTGAATACATCAGTGTTTAAAATAAAGTAAAAATTATTTTTCTTCAGTTAAAGTTCTGAGATCATTTTAGACAATTAATTGTTCATATATAAGAATTAATTTCCATTTATGCATTTTCTATATTTTTAAATATTTTCTTAATTTAAGCATCACAGTTACAAACATGTTTATAGTTGGGTTTCAGTCATAAATGATACTACCCTCTTTAAGTTCTAGATTCTTGGTTCTATCTATTCCATATCTTGAACAATCCAATTTTATTCTGATACTGTTTTGATTACAATAGCTGTTTAGTTAATATCAAAGTGTTAAACATTCATAGCTATAAAAAAAAGATGGGGCTCTAATGTCTCCCTATTTTTTTCAGTATTTTTTGGGCATTTGGCATGTTTTTGTGATTTTATACAAAATGAAGAGGCATCTGTTCTGTGTCCTTCGATAATACAACTGGAAAGAATTTTCTTTTATGCTTTTATTTAAACACAATGGTTACAAGGGTGTTCCTAATAAGTAAGTTTCTTTTACAGTCATACAGATGTACAATAACCTTCACCAGTACACGTTTCCTGCCACCAATGTTTCTAGTTTGCCTCATCCTCCCTGATGATCTCCTCCACCCAATCGCCCTCTCCTGCCTGCTAGGGGGCAGGCACTTTACTCCACTCTTTCTCTCTGTCTCTTTTTCTGATACTGTGGTGTGCACTGCTGTTAATGTAGGGGCACATATGTCACTTTAGCCCTTTCAACACCCAGTTCTTTTTAGAGCAGTCAGTTCCAAATATTGTTTTCATTGTAGACACTACAACTAAAAATAAATCTTCATTTTATTTACTTATACGTAAAACATATCTATCTTAATAGATATATATATTGAACCTGTAAAACTATTTGAGTAGGATGGTCGGGTTATAAAATAATCTTAATTTTTCCAAACAATGGAATGGAAGTTTCTTTCATTTCCCTTTTTCATTTATTTATTTTAATAGTGACTTACTAATTTTGTGAATATATTTTTATCCCCTTTCTTAAGTTCACTCACACAATATTTATTTTCAATTGTGAATAGGATTGTTTCATGAATTTTTTTCTAGTTGTTTCCAGATAGAGATGAAGCAGCATTTTGTACATCTACTTGTCGTTTTTTATTGTATTTGTTTATAATGTACAAGAAGTTTTCTAGAGTCTATCGTATATTGTTATGCCTTCTTGAAATAGTGACAGATTCAATTCTTCATTTACAATTTGAGTCCCTTTTGTTTCCTTGATTTGCCTAATTGCTTTGACTAGGACTTCATATAATATGATGAATTATAGCGGTGAGTGATCTCAGAAGAAAAAAATAATTTCTTTTTTCAATAAATATGAAGTTAACTGTTAGTTTACTGTATGCGGGATTTTCCGTATGGAGTTCTGTCCTCTGTCCCCCATTTTTACCTTAAATGAATTAGAATTTTGGAGAGTTACGGCCACACCTGGTGACACTCAGGGCTTAGTCCAAGCTATGAGCTCAGAAATCGCTTCTAGTTTGGAGGACAACATGGGACATGGAGATCAAACCCAGATCCATCCCGTGTCAACAGAGTGCAAGGCAAAGGAGCTACCGCCATGCTATCGCTATGGCCCCAAATTTGAATTTTATCAAAAATTTTCTCCGCATCTCATAAATCTTAGATTCAATTTTATTTATATGATGTACAGAATTCAGAGCTACATCTATTCACCATGCTTGTGTCTCTGAAATAAATCTCATTTCACTAGTGTATAGCCCTTTTTTTGATAAGATCTTTCATCAAAACAAATTAGCAAATTGATGTCTTACTCTAGAAGAAAATATTTTCAATACCAGAAATATTTATATCTACAATATAAACAAGACTTAAAATTTAAAGTAGATTCAGTAATGTTAAAATGAACAAAAGAACTGAACAGCAATTTAAAAGAAAAGCTTATCAAATTAATCATCTACATATAAAAGAAATTTATATACTATGAGATCTGAGTAATAGTGAATTAGATACTTCCTCTAATTTTCCTGAGTTTTGTCAAAGATCCAATATGCTTAGTTGTTTTTTACAACAAAAATAACAAGAATTAAATATAATATAGAGCATCATGTGTACTTAAATGGTACTGGTAGAAATGTACTTTGATATAATCACATATATACTATGCCTAAGTATACTACTTTTGTGTTTTAGCACCAGATAAATTAATTAAACATTAATCAAAATCTTATCTATGAGTATTTTAGTTAACAGTATATTTCTAATAAGAAGTCCAAACTGGAAACTACTCAATTGAATTTAAATATATTCGTGATAGTATATTTGTCTAGTGCTGTATAAAAGGCTTTTTAAAATATTTTAATTCATGACATCTAAGATATTTTCAAAGTATACAAATTGAACATTTTCTGATAATAATTCAAAAACTTATTTTGAAGCACAAAAATTCAGCCCCACATTCAGTTTTACAACTTTACAGTTCAAGAAGATAGGATTTATTATACAGAAAATTATCACTACCCACAATTTAAAAATTTGGGTTTTTTATTGGAAAATTAAATTAGAACAAAAATATAACCATGCTAGAGCAGTCTGAGAAATAGAATATTTATCAAAAGGTGGGTGAAGGCAAAAATAAATGCCTTGAATAAATTCCTTATTCAAAATCCTTACCTATTCTACCACCTCTTTAGCTGCCAAATGAAACAATTTAAACCAATGTTCAATGACATATTGTAAAATAATTTTGTTATTGTTACAAGTCATTTTCTAACTTCCCCAGAATATCTTCACCACCCCATGTCTCAAGTATCTTAGACTCCTTAAGGAGTCCTAAGACCCCTTAAACTATTCCTCTACCAACAACCATGTTTACTTACTCCATGGATTTATTAAGACTGTGGTTATCTAATATATAAATCTATGTTTGGCTTTTTCAGTACCATCAAGTTTTCTGAGCTCATTCATAGTGAAGCATGTTTGATTCCATCATTATGACTAAAGAATATATCTGTTATAATTTGTTGACCCATTGTTTGATATTTTACTATGGTGCTATATTAATATTATTTCTACATGTTTATAGAAAATTTTAATTCTGTACATTTTTAATGACTATTGTATAGGAGTAGAGATAAAATTGATGAGCCATATAATCATTTTGTTTGTTTATTTTTTTTGGGGGGGTCATACCCGGTAGCACTTAGGGATTACTCCTGGATCTATGTTTAGAAATCACCGTGGGCAGACTTGGAAGACCAAATGGGATGCCAGGATTCAAACCACTGTTCTTTTGCATGCAAGGCAAATGCCCTACCTCTATGCTATCTCTCCTGCCCCCTTATTTTTTTTATAAAAATAACTAAAATATTTTATATGCTGATCTACCTTTTCTATTAGTTTTGTTTGTTTGGTTGCTTGGTTGGTTTGGGGCCTCACCTGGCACTACTCAATGATTATTCCTGGCACTCAGGAATCACACCTGGAAGGTTTGGAGAATCTTATGGGGTGTTGGGAATTAAAGACATACCTTATACAATGTATGTGCCCTATCCACTGTACTATTATCTGGATCCCTACTTTTTGCTTTACATCGACAATGTTAAAGGATTTACATTTTTCCATCGTCAACAATTCTTGATAATTTTTTGTAACTATAGTTATACTAGTATATAGAATATATATTATTATTTTTTTGATTTGCAGGCAATGGACATCTTTTTGTGTATTTGTCAACTATATTTTTTAAAATTTTGATATTTTGTTGAGGTCATAAACACTCTTGATTTATGTGCTTGTAATGGAAAACTTATCATTTAAAAAGCAATAATATTCTTAATTTTGGGGCCACCAAAAATACATAAATGAAAAATTACTTCAAATACTTAATGAAAGATAACTGTATATTAATTATATTTTTCCTTTGGAAATAAACTTCTGAAGTCTTGGAAACCTAGTCAATGTTTTTTAAACTTTAATTTTTACTAATAGAATCAATCAATATGCTTTTGTTAAAATTTTTCTTAGATGTCATAACTAAATTCACAGTAACATGTGAAAACTGTTAACTGAAATAGAAAGAGTGGATAATTATATGCTGTTTCTTTCTTTCTTTTTTTTTTTTTTTGTCTTTTTGGGCTACACCCATTTGATGCTCAGGGGTTACTCCTGTCTATTCACTCAGAAATCGCCCCAGGCTTGAGGGGACCATATGGGATGCTGGGGGATCTAACTGTGGTCCATACTATGCTAGCGTTTGCAAGGCAGACACCTTACCTCTAGCGCCACCTTGCAGGCCCCATATGCTGTTTCTTGTTAGATTTTTTTGTTTTAGACACTGGCCTACAGGTTTAATAATAATACACTATTTCTGGCTTTCAATTATCCAACACTGCTGCTTATTTTTGACATATGTTTTTTCCCAATGCATTTCTATCAATTACTGTTTCAATTATATACAAACCACTACTTCTAAGGATACTACTTTTTATTTTAAAGATTCCACATTCAGGTATATTTTCATGAAGCTGAAACCTACAAAAACCTATAGAGCTACATTCTCATCATTATAATATGTTTTACTGTTGCCAACATGAAGTTCTTCATAATATTCTAACAAGAGTTGACACACTTTTATGAAGTAGATCCAGCTGTTTACTTATCCAGAATACTGATAATATACAAAGATTATATTTCAAATTCAAGTAGAAATATTTAAAATAAAGCAGTATTATTATCTTTATAAAAATAGATAAAAAGGAGTTTTCCATAAATGAATATAATATGCTTTTGACATTAATATCTAAAATTTTCCTCTGATTAAGTTCAGTGTTTGATACTCAGATGAGATTTTTTAATATTCATTTTTACATTTAATTTTAGAACACTTTCATTTAAAAACAATAATTTAAGATTAAAGAAATACATTTTCCTCTAGATAAAATAGTATACTTTTTCCTAAGTAATTTTGGTAATATTAAATAATGAAAGCAGTTTTCATTGAGTGTATTACAGCATTTTTCTATTTTAGAATCACTGTAATAAAAATGTCATAAAATTATAATTTGAGAGACTACTCATACAAAATGCATATTGAATTATTAAAAACTTAAAATATTACTTGATAGGTTTATATATAAATAATTTCTAGACATTGATATATTTTATTAGTCTGATTTAGATTATGATATGTAAAATACAATATGCCAATATTATATTCAATGAAATTATGGGTTAAAATTTACACATTTTTGCTATTCCTTATGTGACTTACCTTATTACAGTTTCTATATATTTTAAAATTATTGATATTCTTTAGATAGTGGAATTGATTTTCTTCAGGCAATCTTTTCTTTCTTACATTATTTATTAGCACACAAATTTATTTGAGATGAGTGTAAGTTTTTTCACTTTATTTGCACATATACTAACCTCATTTCATGACATTGTACAGTACAATTTTGCTATTTATTCAGATGACTAAATATTGCGTGTGAAGATTACTTATAATGAAAAGGATGAATAAATGAAAACCTTATTTGATAGTACATAATATTGGAATTCTGGTTGCATCTAATTAGCAAGAATGAAATATATCAATAGTCCACACATAATTTTTGGTCTGTTTTTAGAATAAAATATGAATATAATTACTGCCAGCACAAAATTTGTGAATAAATGTTTCAAAAACCTTTTATAATAAAAAGTTTTTCTTTCAACAACAAACTTAAAAATAATGATATGAAAACTAAGTTTAATACTTAAGAATAAAAGAATTTCACTTTTTCCCAAACTAAATGCTTTTTTAAAATAAATATTTTCCAGAAATTAATGGCAATTTTTAGTTTCATATGTACTTTGATGGTAATCTGATATTTTATATGAAAAAACCTGCATTGTCTCAGAGAGACAGTACAGAGGTTAAGAAACTTGCCTTGCATGTGGCTAATCTGATTGATATGTTATGGTCGACTAAGCAAGCTCTTCCCTAATAAGAGCAACATCTTTATATTATGCAATACTGTTTTCTTTCCTAGTCCTTACCAAGCACATTTCTACTTTGCCTCTTTTTTTCTGTTTTAATTTTACCTCACAACAGTCATTAATAAGCTTCTATATTGCCACTCTAGAAGTCTTTTAGTAAGCTTTTGCTTAAGCTATCTAAAATAACATTACTTTCTAATACCCACTATTCATTACATTCTCTTTCATGTGCTTATTTTAAAAGGAATATTATTTGGGATAACTATAGAACTCCTTTACACAAGTAATCATTTATGACAGAATTTTCTCTCAATCCCAACAGTTAATGGAAAAATATTAGCTATATTACTTTCCCTAATTCTATCACCATTTTGCCAAAGTCTAACAGGCTGTACAAATTTCAGACAACTACTAAAGGTAAGCAAATAAATTCATTTTAAAGGGTATTCCTTTAATTGAAATCAAGTATTTTGGTTTGAAGACCCATATTTGATTAATTAATATTTTGGTTAGAAATGCATCATAGAGGCAAGATGATATTCATAACTGAAAGCATCTCTGTCTTCTGATACCTTATTATCTTATAGACATTATTCCCTAAAATTGTTCAACTTCTAATTCCATCATAGTCACTGCACTTGGAAGAATCCATGTGACGTAGTACCGATTTTTTCCATCATATAAGAAGACTCTTTAACCCATGAAAAACTTCTTAAAAGTAGAGGGCATCTTATATTTCACTTTATTTGCACATGGACTATGTGTATGCTGGCATACAGCATTGTGACACTCACTCCAGCTTCAGGGGCGAGTGATCCGCCCCCCTCTTAAATCCACATCCCATCCAGCAGCCAGGTGTCAATACTCAGTCCTCTGTTGTCCTGATTAATCTTTCAGGGCACACAGAGGAGCTGAGTTACTGAGCACTGCTTCTCATCCAGCCTCTGGGTAAGCGACTTGGTGCTCAGTCCTCTGTTCAGCTTTTATGGGGTACAGAGGATGTGCTCTGTTTCCCTCTAGGTGTCCTATTAATCATTGCACCCCAGCCAGCTGCTCTTGGAGGAGCCCCCTCTCCCTGCTCTTAGTGTAGATCACAATTAAAAATCACAATCACTCTCTACAAATGACAAATTAAAATTATTGTTGGCACTCTAGGGGCCGGGTGGTGGCGCTGGAGATAAGGTGCCTGCGCTAACTTAGGACGGACCACGGTACGATCCCCCGGTTCCCCATATGGTCCCCCGTGGAATAAATCCCAATTATTATAATGTATTGTTTTATTGGTTTGTTCACACTGTGACCTTGTATATTTATTCATCAGAGATATTAATTAAAAGCTTTCTTTTATTGTGATATCTGCTTTGCTAGTAGTCCCAGGTTAATATATGTTAGGAATAATTATGTTCTTATCAATATTTTGCAAGAGCTTTAGAAGAAAATGTAGATCATTAATAAATTATAACTTAAAGTTTGGAACAAATATGTGGAATTAGAGGTAAACAAATGGGACTATATTAAGCTCAGAAGTTTCTGCACAATATCTATCAGACAAGGGGCTAATATCTAAGTTATACAAGGTACTGATAGAATTTAACAAGTAAAAATCATCTAACTCCATCCAAAAATGGGGAGAAGAAATGGACAGATACTTCTTCAAAGAATAAATACAGATGGACAAAAGGCACATAAAAATGTTCCACATCACTAATCATCAGGGAGATGCAAATCAAAACAACAATGAAGGATCATATTATGCCAGTGACGAGTCTGGAACACATCACAAAAAATACGATAATTATCAGTGCAGACTGGGATGTGGGGAGAAAGGAACTCTCATTAACTTCTGTGGGAATGCTGTCTAGTCCAGCCTTTATAGAAAACAATATGGAGATTGCGAGGGGAGGTCGAACCCCTTGCTTGTGGTCTCAGTGTTTAAAAATAATTTCCAATGGGAAATATTTCCAATGGGAAACATCTTTCCTCGGTTCTCCTCCCAGAGGAGACCCCAGCGACAAATCCCCCCACAAACAAACAAAACAGTCTAGTCCGTGAATCCAGGGGACAAAAGGTTCAGCAAAGAAGCTTTTTGAAGTCTCTACAGCTCTCTCACCTTGCCTTCAGTTCTGTCAAAAGACTTCCATTGCCTCCCCCACAAGCTCTTTATTCACCTGGAAGATCCAGGGGGGGATGATAGGTAAAAACAATATCATAAAAGTTGCACAACAGAGATTTCTCAAAAAAATCTGGAAATGGAGCTCCCATATAAGCTATACTACTCCTAAGGATATACCCTAGAAACACAAAAACACATAGCAAAAGTGCCTTTTGCACACCTATATTCATTAAAGCACTATTTACAACAGCCAGAATCTGGAAACAACTCAGATGCCCAACAACAGATGATTGGCTAAAGAAACTGGTACATATACACAATGAAATATTAAACAGGTGTCAGAAAAAATAAAGACATGAAATTTTTCTATGCATGATGGACATGGAAATACTATGCTCAGTGAAATAAGTCTGAGGAAGAGAGAATAATCTCACTCATCGGTGTATTTAAGGAAACTAAATATATTATTATAATAATGCACAGAGACAATAGAGATGAGGGTTAGAAAGACCAGTCCTTGATGTGAAGTGTACCACACAGTGGCGAGTGTAGGCAAAGAAATAACTACACTAGCCACTATCATGACAATAGTAGTGAGTGAGAGAAATAGAATGCCTGTCTTGAATACAGGTAGGGGTATGGGGAAGAGGGACATGAGGGCATTGGTGGTAGGTAGGTTGCACTGGTGAGGGGGGTGTTCTTTTTTATAACTAAAACCCACCTACGAACATGTTTGTAGTCATAGTTCTTAAATAAATATATTATTAAAAATAAAGTTTGGTAGAATTCACTGTGTAGTTAATTCATTCCTAAGTATATATTTTGGAAGTAATTTCAATACTGTTTTAATTTTCTTCTATTCAGGTTTTCTATTTCCTCATGATTTAGTCTTGAAAGGTTAAAATATTCCAAAAAATGTGCCCACTTATTTAAGGTTTTCCGACTAATTGGCATAAAGTTGCTTATTTCAGTCTCAACATTCTTGAGGTGATGTGTGGATTTCATTTATAATCCTGTTAATATGGCGTTCTCTATTTTCTTAATAAACCTAGCAAGTGGCATCATGATTTTGTTTATCCTTCTGAGAAGTCATATCTCGATTTTACTTGTTTTTTACTATTCTATGTATTTCTCTTCTAATTTTGATTATTTCTTTGCTTCTAATAATTGGTTTCATTTTATTTTAATTTCTAGTTCTTTAAGAGTATGTTTAGATATTTTACTGTAATTTCTTATATTTAATGATGCAAATCATGGAAAGAGAGATGTGAGAAACAGAATAAAGCTATAGAGACAGATTGGGGTAGAGGACTAGAGTGGGAAATTGGTGGTGAGAAATGAACACCGATGAAGAGATGGGTGTTGGAACATTGTGTGATTGAAACTCAACTATCAATAACTTTAATTCTGTATCTCATGTTGATTTGATTAAAACATAAAATGGTCCTTCACAAATATGTTAACATTGTTTCATGTGTTTTGACATATATTTATCTTCATGTATTTTCTATGTGTAGTAGAGACTGTTGCTCAATATTGTTTTTCCTGATATAGTGAAGATGTAAGTAAATATCTATTAAAGTCTCTTTGATTTTTTTTCATTTTTGTTCTGAATGGAGAATAAGGATGAGATAATAAATCTGAATATTGAATTTCTTAATATAAGTACTAGGTATTTAGAAACATGTGCTATTGATGCTCATGCATTCATATTTCTTTTATATCCTTGGAAAAACTACATATAGTATAGTTTTTGTTTGTTGTTTTTGTCTTTTTGGCCCACACCTGGCCACACTCAGGGTTTATCCATAGCTCTGAACTCAGAAATCACTCCTGGCAGGCTCAGGATACCATATGCAATGCCAGGTGTCAGCGGCTTCCAAGGCAAATTCCATACTCACTGTGCAATATAGCTTCTACCCTTAAAACACACTTTTTTCCCACCTTTTTAGCCCTATTTAAATTTTCCTACATTTTGTGTTAATAATCATCCTCTAATTCTTTCTAAGTTGTATACTTAATATATTTGTTTTCAAATTTATATAACAATCAAAGAGAAAGCTAAAACCTTATTTGAAAAAATATTCATCAACTTATCATGGATTTAAAATTTTGTAAATTTTAACAGCTTAATTTATTTATATATGTGTAGGTGTCACCACTTCCACAATGAATATATTTTATGAAACTTAATTTAGGGTCATTTGCTTTGCACTCAGTTTACTCAACTTTAACATTCAACAACATAAGTGAACTCAAAGCTCTGTCAGGATCATCACTGTGTACAGATCTATAAGTATGCCCTGAACACTATTGGTATGTTACCAAAAGGTACAATGAATTGACCTTATTTAGCACTTGCTTTTTCTTAAGAAACAAAGACAAAGAAACAAAGTGAAAAGTATTAATACTAAAATAAATGAGTTGCAGGACAAGGAAATTTGTTCAAAGTGTTAGTGCACATTATTAACATGCCAAAAGCCCAGGTTTTAGCCTCAGTACCACATGGTACCTCAAACTTCACTGAGAATAATTTCCTAACACTAACCCCCCATTAACAGGCAAATGCAAATTAATTGGTTTTCAGAATACAGACTATTGTCTTATTTTACCCACTTCCCCCATGTGGTAATTAGGGACTGACTACTTATCATCAGAAGTTACTGCTGGTGATGTTCAGGAGACCATGCATTTCTTTGGATTAAAAAAACCTTCTCCATACAAAGTATGCACTACAGCCTAGGAATCTATCTATCTGGCCCAGAATAGTGTCACATATAGAAATGTATATAAAAATTATTTGTAAATATGGACATAATCATACAAAAGTACACATGTGTTAAGGATGCACTACTCTTAGGCCTGCATGTAGGACACTTTTCTTGCAAGTGACACCCCATATTGTCCGTTGAGCCTGGTAGGAGTGATCCCTGAGCCCAGAGCCAGGAGTAAGCCCTGAGCATCTTTAGGTCTGGCCTCAAAAGAAAACAGACAAATAAATAAACAAATAAAAATGATAAATATGTTTTATCTACTTTTTTTCCTGACAATAGTTAAGAAATAGATGGTTGATGATGGCATCTCTGTGTATTTTGCAATGCATCACTTTTCCCAAAATACTTGGAATTTTTCTCTATTAATCTAAGAGGATAAACATAAACATAAGATCAGCATCATCAACATCCAAATGTAAATCCCATTCATAGTATGGGGAAAAAAAAGACAATTCCTTTTATAATTTAAAATTATACTGCTTAGAAGGAATTCTGGAGTAAAGGGTTGAATAATTAACACCACAAATGATCAAATTTTTTTTTTTAGCAGAGCTTATTTCACAGTTTTGCTTCAGTGTTCACCAGCTGTGGAGGAGGCAATTCGAACTTCCTAAATTAATCCCAGCTGTAGCGCCTGCAACACAATTAACACGTTTAAAAGTGATAAATATATGTTAAAAAACAACAACAATTTGGGGTCAATTTAGAATGAACTGTCAGAAAGTTGAATATCACCTAAATCCTTCATTCTTAGGTTCTCAGTTGTAAGTTCACAGAATCAATGTGGATTTGAGAATAAGCTATAAAATACTAAGAAATTAAAATTAGTTAAATATATTTTTATTTTATTTAAGGTGAATGACATGACTAGAAAGTGTTTTATGATTTCAGAAAATTTGAAAGATATTAATCATGTTTGAGATTTCACAGAGAAAGAAGAATGAATATGGTGCAATCAGGATGCCTCTAGCATATCTTTAAGGATAGTTATATGCATGGCTGCCATGTTAAATACTGTTAGAATTATCCACAAGCCAAATAATTTGAATGCTTCACAAGCTTTATAGTATAAAATAAACAAATTACCAAGATATTAGTAATGGGATCTGATGAACTGTGTGCATGAAATTTATAGTAATATTCTGCTACTCTTTATTATCCCGATCCCACATCCCTGGAACTTGTGTGAGATTTAAAAAATTACTTGGGAAAACCCCCACAACACTTTTTGTTGGTGTTGTCTATTTTGTGGTCACACTTCGTAGAGTTTAAGACTCACTTCTGGGTCTGTGCTCAGGGAACAGAGTTTGAGGAATCATATGTGATATTAGAGATCAAACCCAAGTTAACTGGCCACAGGTCAAGTGCCTTGCCTGTTGTAATATGGATCCAGTCCAAAATGATATTGTTTTGTTATTGTTCCAGGAACACTCAGAATTCTTACTACAAATTACATTGTATTTTCCCTTTTGTATATAAATTGCAAAGTACGTTGTGGACTTGTCATTCTTGAATTTTAATTCCATCTTATCATTATCTTCAAATTGGTAATAGTAAAAGTGTTACTGTTTATATTTTTCTTTTTTTTTCTTTTTTTTGGTTTTGGGGCCACACCTGGTGACACTCAGGGGTTACTCCTGGCTATGCGCTCAGAAGTCGCTCCTGGCTTGGGGGATCATATGGGAAACTGGGGGATCGAACCGCCGTCTGTCCTAGGTTAGCGCAGGCAAGGCAGGTACCTTATCTCCAGCGCCACAGCCAGGTCCCTCTTTTTTGTTTTGTTTTTGGGCCACACCCGTTGACGCTCAGGTGTTACTCCTGGCTATGCACTCAGAAGTTGCTCCTGGCTAGGGGGGCCATATGGGATGTGGGGGGTGGGGGGGGAATCGAAACACTTTCAGTCCTAGGCTAGCGCTGGCAAGGCAGACACCTTACCTCTAGCACCACCTCTAGCACCCGGTCCTGTTTATATTTTTCTAATTGAAGAGCGATCTTTATAATACATGTTTGCCTAGGGTTAATGATAAAATGAGCATTTACCAAAAAAACTACTTTTTTTTAAGTTTAGTAGTTCTCCTTGTTCCAAACATTTTACAACTGTATCATGTGGTATAAGCTGTCCTATAAAATAAGTGAAAGATAGAGTTAAAATCATAGTATCAGTTGTTAATTGATGTAACATAGCACCTATATTTATGGTGGTGGTTCATAATATTATCTTGAATTAGAAATTTTTGCAAAAATATGCCTAGTGATCAAATAGTTATGATGTAACAAATAAACAAAAACAATATTATGGTCACTTATTCTAGGTGCCTGGGACAATACAGATTAACTACTAATAGCAATATAATATCATAGGAAAAGTGATGTGTTAAATTTAACATATGGTTTTAAAACTGGAATAGTATGGAAAATACTAAGAAAATTATGTTTAATATGATAATGCTGCAAATAAATTCAACTGCGTTGGTCAATTTAAATACAAAGTGAAGAAAACTTAAAAAAAGTTTATAGGAAAAGAAAATTATATTAGCAATGACAAAACTTAGAAACCTGCTAAAATATTATGAAACTAAAAGTTATTTAACACAATATAAGGTAGTTTTTAGAATATAAATTAAGAAAAAATTATTGGAATCATGCATAGTTTTCAAGTATAAGTAAAAGCTAATTGATTAATTATGTAAATTTGCTTGAACCCATGGAGAAGATACTTTAAAAGGAATACGTTTTAACAGAAAAATATGTATATTTAGCTTCAAATCATATAAAAATAAAACTTGTGTAATAAAAGAAAATTTAACTTATAGATAAAAAGAATACAAGGTAGTATGTATAACTTACACATATAGGGGATTTTACATTATAAATTTTTGCATGTATGTGTGACAGAGACTTAAAATTTTCTTTATGCTTCTAATGTTTAATTTTTTTAGTCTTATGAAAAACATTAATTAAGTATCATATATCTTCAGTAATAGTAAATACCGTTATATGGCCATATATCAAATGAACTGTAGAACTAAGACTCAAACTCATCATTTTAAAGATTATTCAATTTTACTTTTAATGATCTGCTATAATATTGTCTCATTAGAAATAAAAATAGCACTAAACAATGTGCCCATTTGGTATAAATAAAATTGAAACCTAGTTATAAACTTTAAAAAAGATTGTATCTGTAAAAGTATTTTCTCCTAGTTTGCACAGGATTATTTATTTATAATAATTTCTAAAGCTTTCCCCAAACATTTTCAATCTCTTTAGTTATTTTCTTCTCATTTTTGAAATGCTGCAAGGTTTTAGTTAGTATCTGCACTACTTTTTGTGTTTAGTTTTATTTTGTTTTGCTTTTGGGGTCACACCCAGCAGCAGTCAGGGTTACTCCTGATTCCATGCTCAGAAGTTGATCCTGGCAAGCTCGGGGATCATGTGGGCTGTCAAAATTCGAACTACCGTCTGTAGTTGGTAGGCTGCATGCAAGGTAAACGCCCTACCACTATGCTACCTCTTCTGTCCTACATCTGTACTACTTTTAAATTTACGCTCAGGATTTTTACCAACTATGATTTTCCATATATTTACAATTAAAAGACATCTTAAAATACATGTTATTAAAGGATGTCTTGGTTTCTTCCGATTTGTGCCAATTCTAATTAAAATGCTTTTCCCATCTGTGTGCAGGATACATACATTTTACATACATTTCAAATTCCTTTGAGTAAATATATGACATGGTTATTATATGGTAAGATAATAGTTTGCTTTTTAAGAAACTCCAACTTCCTTGTAAATTACTTATAGTACTTTGCATCTCACAGGCAATGAATAAGAACTCTTTTTTTGTGCTTTCATCATCAGTGTTTCCATTGTTTTGGCTACTTCATTTTTCTAAGAAGTATAGTAGTAAATAATTGTTTTAATTTGCATCATTAAGCTTTTTGATGTCAGGTATCCATTTGTATCCTTATTTTCTACTGCATCTTCTTTTCGAAGATGTCTGACTACCTCAGACTATACATTTCATACTTGTTTTAAAAGTTCTTTATATTTTAACTAATATTTTTTATTAGTTATGTCTTTGAAAACATTTTCTCACAGGGTAAATATTTTTGTTCTCTTCACAGTGACATTCTTAGAACAATATTTTTTATTCTAACAAAGATCAGCTTAATTCTTTCTTTTCTAGATAACACTTTTGGCGTTGTATAAGTACAGTCATTGTCACACATGCTGTTTTGTAGATTTTATCCTGTGCTACTTATAAGAATTTTGTACTTTCTGTTTCAATTTGGTCTATAATTTTAAAATGTTAATTTTGGGGATGGTATAATTCCTTGAATAGATTATGTTTTACTTATTTTGCTTGTGGGTTACAGTTATACTAAATTTAAAAGACCTACTTTTTACCAATGTATATCTTTTTCTCTTTTGTCAATTGTTAATTGCCAATTAGATGTAGACTTAATTTCTAAATCTATTGTTTTTCTATTCTTTTCGATAGCACTCTATTCTGTTGACTTTAGCATTTAGTAAATGTATGTAAATGGTTTAAATCATACAGAGTTGTTTATTTGTATTATCTATTTCTATTATAATGGAAAATCTGATTTTTTTACCTTTTATAATATACCTTGATATCCAAAATATAACTTGTTGGAAGTTTGGAACTGTGTGGATTCTTTAATCAAGTTAAGAAAAACTGATCTCTTAATATTTTATTGTATTTATGACTTTATTGGTGATACAATAATTTTTTCAATGTCTATTTTAAATATTTTTATTTAAACTGATATCTTAATATTAGGGTGGACTATTCATCTAATTTTTTTTAGTTCTTTGATTTCTAATATTTAAGTTTTGTAGCTTTTTAAATAGATGTTGTGGGTCTACATGGAAATAATTGACATTTGTATATTAATTTTACAATTATCACTTATTTGCAAAGAATTGTTTTGTGGGGGTTTTGATTATTTACTTTGTGCATAGAAAAATCTATAGAGTATTTTTCATATTAGTATTACAAAGTTTATTTCCTTTATTATGTTACATTTAACTTTCACTATAACCATGTTCTTACTTATTAGCATATTTAAAAATTACTATTCAAAGGAAGATTCTATACTTCATATTTCATCTTTTCTTGTCACAAAAAGACATAAAATTAGAAACTGCTATATATTAAAAACAAAAATACTGCTATGTGGTAAAGTATTTGTTTCTGTTAAAATACAGATCAACAAAATGAACAATTCAATTTTCTTTTTTGTTTGTTTTGCTTTGCTTTGGGGACACACCTTGTGGTGCTCAAACCTGGGCTGCATTCAAAATTTACTCCTGGTAGGTTCTGGGGTAACAAATGAGAAGCTGAGGATACAACCCGGGTCACTGCATGTAAGGCACATGTCTTAACCATTGTGCAATCACTCCATTACCAAATTTAAGATATCTTTAAATGTTAATTTTTTAATGTTGGGTTTATAGCTCAGTAGCAGCACAAATGACCTGCATGTGTAAGACCCTAAGATGATAACCAAGGAGAAGGAAGAAAGACAAGAGAAAGTGGAGAAGCATTCAGTGAAACTGATAAGTAGAAATCATTTAAACATTCTTGTTAAAAAAAAGAGAACTTTTGCTTTTTTTTATATGAACAATACTCTGCAAAATAAAATTTTTACTATAATAAATTTGAAAATATGTAATATAATGTTTTAAATTTTCTCTATGGAATTGGTACAGTATGAAATTCAATTCAAGATATTTAATATTTTAACATTATATCATATTGTCCTTTAAATAAATTATTTTCTTTAGATCTGAACTTGTGATAAGATATTATAAGCCTAAAACTCAACTATAAACAACCTTGATATGGTACATTAACTAAATGGTTCTTTAGTTAAAAATGTTCTTTAACTAAAAAAAAAAAACATCAGCAAAGCTGAACTTTTGGGAGATAACTGTAGTAATATGAAATTATTAAGGAATATCAGTGTAAAATTAAAAAAATGTGTGAGAATTAGTCTGACTTAAAATTGATAAATTATTTTTTCCACTAACATATACTATCTTAGTAATTGCAATTACTTAAATTTTAATGTTTTCATTTTTATTTTTTGTTTTTTGGGCCACACACATTGATGCTCAGGAGCCACTCCTGAAATCGCTCCTGGCTTGGGGAACCATATTGGATGCTGGGGGATTGAACTGTGGTCTATTTTTTGGGGGATCACACCCTGCGGCGCTCAGGGGTTACTCCTGGCTCTACACTCAGAAATCGCTCCTGACTCTGGGGACCCTGTGGGATGCAGGGATAGAACTCACATCCATCCAGGGTCGGTCAAATGTATGGCAAAGGTCATACTACTGTGCTACCACTCCGGCCTAATATTTTTATTTTATGATTGTTATTTTGTTTGATAGCATAATTAGTAAAAATATTAAAATATATATTCTTGCTGTTTTTGTGTTTTGTTTCGTTTCTGGACCACACATAGCAGGGATCAGGGGTTATTCCTTTGTATTCAGAAATCGCTCCTGCAGGCTCGGGTGACCACATGAGATACCAAGGATTGAAGCTGGGTTAGCCTTGTGCAAGACAAGAACTCTACCTGCTGTGCTACCTCTCTGGCCCTCATATATACATTTGTATTAGGTTATTGTTATCTATCCACTTAAATGGAACTTTAAACATTGATATCTACCTATTTTTCTATCTACCTCTTACATAGGAGCTTTGGGAAATTATTGTGACATATTTGACATGTGAGAAAGTTCGGGAATATCTACTTCAGTCTTTATATTGGTAATGTAAAATTTTCTTTTGTGAAATCTATTACAAATTTGAAAAGTATTCATAATTTCAATATGTTTTATTTTCATTTTACTCCATATAAGACATTTCAATAAAAAACTAAATGAGTGTAACTTATTTATAAAATCGTGGGAAAGAGAATCAAATGTTCATCACCAATAATGTTATTTGTTTTCCAAGGCCACCACCTAAGAAATATTCAGCTTGGCATTATAAAAGTTACTCTTCGAAGGATCAGACTTTTTATGTTTTTTTTCTTTAACTCAAGAACTTTATCTCAAAAAGAGATTTCAATTGCATTCTGTTAGACCTCAATAAATCTGGGCCAACAACGAAACTGCCAGAGGGAACCATAAAGTTGAATGTGATCTAAAAAGATTTACTATTGGTCAATGTGTGCAGAGAAATTTATTCAACCATTAAAGATTATCTTTCCCAACCAAAAGAGAAAAAATAGCATGAAACTTGATCTATACTGCTGATGAAATCTTGAGTTGTTAATTTGGTAGATTTCTACAGCATCACCTATATCGTTGTCTGCATTTCACAGTATCAAGAGTCTTCAGAGAAAGAATTAAAGCAGCACACATTCTGTAGAATACGTCATCCTTAAAAGTTCACATAGAGGAAAGCAATTCTCACTAGGTTTAACCTGTGAATTATGTCTGAAAATACAGTTATTACAAATTTCCATTTCTGAGCTGATGGCTGGCTGTGCTCATCTTTCTGTGAAGTTGAATTGCTTATATGTGAAGCAGAAAGCGAAAGTGATGTAAAATACAACATGAATTCATCATAAGAAAACTTGGAAAATTTGGTTAGATAATCTTAAAACTTGCAGCACTTTTTGGAAAACCATCTTAATTCTCTTTTGTTCTTTTTAATGTTTTTAATTGTTCTATAAAATTTAGGAAATTTACCAAAATTTACTTTTCATACCTAGAGGTAAGTCAAAACAATGCCAGTTAAATTTTTCTCTGTCAATTTATCATTCAAATTATTTTGGTGTCTTGTGGAGCCAGATTGGTGGCACAGCAGGTGGGACATTTGCCTTGCATTTGGCCAACCTGGATTTGATCCCTGGCATCCCATTTGATCCCATAGACTGCCAGTAGTAGTTTCTGAGTGCAGAGCCAGGAGTAGCTCAAGTGCTGCATATGTGACCCCAAAACAAAAAAACAACTAAAAATATTTTAGTCTCTTAAAAACTAAGTTTCTCTATATATCACTATCTTAGCCAGTTTATGCATACAGTTATATTAATTTCTAAATATTACTTTCTTTCATTAAATATTTAAAGAAACAGTATGTTTTTAGAATAGAAGTAGTTTAAATGAGTAGCTGTGTCCAGAATAAAAGATAGAGCAAGTGAGCAAGAACATTTAGATCTCAGGTAAAATTACAATTTAATTCTAATTCTACTTTAAAAAAATAGGCACAAGCGGTAGAGAGCCTTGGCTCATTAACCTAGAACGGACTGAGGTTCGAACCCCCCGGAGTCCCAAGCCAGGAGTGTTTCTGAGCGCATAGCCTTAGCAAACCTGAGCATCCCTAGGTGTGGCCCAAAAAGAAAAAAAATAGGTTGAGAGAGAGAGAGAGAGAGAGAGAGAGAGAGAGAGAGAGAGAGAGAGAGAGAGCAGTGTTTAAGCAGGGGTTAAAGTGCTTGCTCTGCATGTTTGCACATAATTAACCTTGGTTCAGTCTTCAGCACCAGAGAGTCCTTTGAAGTTCATTAACTATATATGCAGTTTGTCTCATAAAAAGGCATGAAAATGTTTCAATTCTTATAGGGATATAGAGAAACAAAACAAGGAATAGTAAAAACAAATCAAAACATGAGCTGAAGAGACTGCAAGTAAAGTGCTTTCGCTGCATACAATTGCAGTAGGCTTTATTAACAGCACCCATGTTAGTCCCCAAGAACCAGAAGTGATTCCCGAATACAAAACCAGAAGTGATGCCACTGTGGTCCCAAAGCGAAAACCAAACACCATTTGTGTTTGTTGTTCTTTTGTTTTGTTTTGTTTTATGGACCACGCCCAGTGATGCTCAGGGGTTACTCCTGACTATGCGCTCAGAAATCTTCCCTGGCTTGGAGAACCATATGGGATACCAGGGATGGTACCGGGGTCTGTCCTAGGTTAGTGCGGGCAAGGCAGATGCCTTACTGCTACTGCCACTGCTCTGGCCCCAGCCATTTGAGTATTTAAGCACAGAATTAGGCTGCTGGAAAGGAGAGTAGAGTGGGAAAGTGATTAAGTGACAGTGGTGAAAGATCACTTTAGTGAGAGTACAATGTAGTAACAAACATTGAAAAGAGCTGTGATTTTTATACCCTTACATTTACTGCGTGAACTGGGAAAACTGTCCAAGAGATTGAATACACATATTGCTTAAGTTTGATTCCTGGCACTTTATTGACCCCCGAAAAACTCTATAATTTTGGCAAACCACCTTTTGTACTAAGCTGTGAATAACCCTTAAACAGCACCGTATTTGACCCCCAAATAAATAAAAATATGTAGTCATGTAA
Organism: Crocidura indochinensis; assembly: GCA_004027635.1. NCBI lineage: Eukaryota > Metazoa > Chordata > Mammalia > Eulipotyphla > Soricidae > Crocidura > Crocidura indochinensis. The sequence continues at coordinate 10,705 of PVKC010000943.1, read as the reverse complement.
ACTAATATCAACAAAATAATACATTTCTAAAAAGCATATTTTAAAAGATTGAAGATATTCTACATTTAATATATGTTGTTATCTAATAACTTGAAGTGTGTGTAAAGCTAAAAAATCTCAGTTTAAGCAAAATAGAAATTGTATTAATAATTACTATAGTTTTACTTTTGGAGAAAGGGTATTTTTGGAGCTATGTGGTTTTAAGGAAAAGAAATAAAGTAATTGAAGAGTTAAAAAATACCCTCTTGTGCTTTTCTGATGATTCCATTCTTCTAATTGTCAAATCTTTCCTGACTGAATCACATTCGATAAAGAATAAGAGGGTCCCCAATGTTTATTGCACCTAGGTAATAAAAAAAAATCTTGCCATATCTGCCCCTGTTTTCATTTTGTTTTGTTTATTCTTTTAATTTTATTTATGTCTTCTAGATAGGGGCTTCCACCTTTTCCATAGAACCTTAGAACTTGAATCATTGTGTTCTTTCTCATATTTCCATGTCTTTCTACAAATTGAGATGATAAAAAAATGGATGGAACCCAAGGGGCAAATGGTCTCAGGAGCATTGAGTGGGGAAAAAGGGTCAGCTCTAAACACCCAAGCCAAAGTCAAGGACAGTAGAATCAAGAGACCCAAACTATAACAAGCTATACACAAAAGGGACCTGTTACTCTAGCAACCCAGGGGTCTATGGGTGGAGGAATGGGATGCGTGCTTAGAACTGTGTTGAAAGTCAACACTGGTAGTGGGAATAGCTTTAATTCACTGTCACTATATGCCTGAAATATAATTGTGAAAGACTCAAAAAAAAAAAATAAGGAAGGAGTCTGGATTGTTGTTGCTTGCAAACTGAAGCAACCGTTTCTCATCCCTGTAAAATATGCAATGTGACAAATGTAACAAAAAATATTTAGTGGAAAATGTAAGATACCCTATTGTAAAGTTCATCAATACAGAAAATCATGTAGTTTTAGATTCATGTTTGAATAATAAAGAAAAAGTTTGTAAAAGTGACACAAGGGATCTATGGAAGATCTGTGGGTCACCAGGGTGATATCTAATAATCTAGGTTTAGGTGAGAAGTACACTTGTCCTCAGTGAACTCAGCCTCTCTTATGCTTGGCAAGTCATTTTTTAATACTTGAACTATCTATCTTGGCTCATAGATTCATATTGTAAATGTTTTTATTATATTAATAAATGTCATATTTTAGGTGACAACCAAGGGGTTTTATATATATATATTCTAGTATTGTAAATAGTGCTACACTATACATATAAATATACATATATACACACACATGTATATCCAATGTTACAGTGCTCAAAAATAATACAATTTTTCCTTAAACATATAGAGATAATATGAGTGTATGAAACTAAATTACAATTTATATATATTAGTATCCTTACTAAGCTTCATTCAGTAAGGGCAAGAAAAGGAGAGATGTGGATAAAGAAGTAATATTCAGTCTTTATTTTTTTTGATTGTTTTAATTATCACCATGGTTATAAAATTGTTGATGTTTGGTTTTCAGTCATACAATGTATACCATTTTTCATCAGTTCACCATTCCCACCACTGATGTCTCTCGCTTTCCTCCACTCTTCTCCCCTCCCCTTTCTGTCTCTAGAGTAGGCAATTTGCTTCTCTGTCTCTGTCTCTCTCTGTCTCTCTCTGTCTTCTCTGGTTCTCTGTCTCTGTCTCTCTCTCTCTTACTCTCTCTCTCTCTCTCTCAGCACTGTGATTTACTCTATTAATGGAAGGTTGTCTTACATGTCTTCTTTTTCCTTTCAGTATAGAGTTCTTGTCCAGTTCCAAATATCATAGTTCTAGTAGACCTTATGTTAACCGTACTCACTGCTCTTTGAGGTGAGCTTTCTATGGAGATCCTACCCCATATCTTTTTTGTCTCTGGATATTATTTTCATCCTATCTCTTGTTTTTCTTATGTTCCACAAATAAGTGATAGTCTGTCTATTCCTTTCCCTCTGTTTATTTCACTCAGTATAATAGTTTTCAGGTAGGTCCATCCATATAAGGCAATTTTCATGACTCCATTTTTTGTAACAGCTGTGCAGTATTCCATTGTGTAGATATACCAAGTTTTTTTTGCCGTTCATCTATGGTTGGGCATCTGGGTTATTTCCAGATTCTGGATATTTTAAGCAGTGCTTAATAGGAGGGCATTATTATATTGTGTTTTTGTGTTCCTGGGTATATATCTAGAAGTGGTGTTGTTGGATCATAAGAATCGTATATCTGTAATTTAATGGTATACTTTCTGGAAAGAAATAGCAGATGAAAGTGAATGGTCAAAAATAAAATAAATAATATAATATAATATATATCATATGCTATAAATATTCAAAAGAAAGGAAATAGATGGAATATTAAAATTTTCATTATTTAAATAACTGGAACTTGAAGGTTTGTAGAAAGAGGAAAAATAATATAACAACACGGGGAGGGGAAATTCTAAAGTGAAGCCATAAATTGGAGTCAATCATTTAGAAAGAGGAAGGACACCAATATAGGAGAATAGAGGAAATGTTTTTGGAAACTTAGTAATTTAGCTTGATACAGCATATAATTCATATACAAATTATCTTTAATAGTTAGTATTCTATATTGTCCTAATGTCTGTATATTAAAATAGTATTTCATTCTGTATTAGTAAATATCCCAATTGTTATAGAAGCTGTTAATTTGCTGTGTTTTTTTTCTAATTTCTCTTTTCTTTACCTTTGTTATTAGCATCTCCCATTTCCACCTCGCTGGAAAAAAAAAAAGCAAAGCAAATAATTGATTAATGTATTAATTAAGAAGAGAAAAACAACACTTAATTATTCTAAATTTTACTATTTTTCTAATACTTTGAATAAGGAAAGAGCTTTAAAAATTAAGTTCTAGTATTAGAGGAATAGTACAAAGATTAGGTGCCTGTGTTGCATATTGTCAACCAAGGTTCTATTCCAAGGACCATATGTGGTTTCCTGAGTATCTGAGTATCTATAATATTGACCTTCGGCCAAAGAATCAAAAGTAATTACTGAGCAACCTACACACACACACACCACACACACACACACACACACACACACACCACACACACATATATATATATATGCCTATGTTAAAATATAACTTTACAGATATCACAATTTAAAACGATCCTTCTTTTAGTTTATTGGGAACAATGAAGACTATTCATTAGCCATAAATTTTGTACTGACATTGTTTAAAATCTAAGCGTATAAGAAAAAAAAACAGTATTTATATGTAAGACATTTCTCAAATTTCCTGTAAATATATTTTTAAAATCTGTATACTATTTTAATAAATTGGACTTTGCATGTGACTTGGTAGTTTAAAATGTAAATGTTAGTATAAAATAGATACAATATGATTGCATATACATATGCATATATATTATCAATGCATAGTATTTGAGATAAATCCAAAATTACAAATAAGAGAATGATTATACAGTAAATGTTTTGGACTGTATGAAGAAAATTCCTGAGAAATACGTGAGCACATAGATTTTTATCTTTATTTTTATCTTTTTGGGGGGTGTGATCTGTTTTTTTTTTCTTGTCTCTCTCCACCCTCAACTGCACCAGCAATATAATGTAGCACCATTTCTCCCTGCAAAGGCACACTAAGAAAAAGGGGGAAATCTTACTTATAAAAATGAGTTCTTATTTATTAGGGATAAGAACTCATACTTGTTTACAATACAGGGGTATCTCCTACCTTGGAAATATGTCACAGGGACCCAATTTAGACCCCAGGTGATTAGACACCAACCGTCCAGCCTTGAACTCTGGGTCACAGACATAGAAACGACACAATTCTTCACAACAGCCACTGGAAACAAATTGCAACCGGGACATCCTTAATAGTGCTCGGACACCAACAAGTACCAAACATAATATGATACCCTGACAATGAGGAAAATGGGAACAATTGAACCTACGAGCAAATTATCCTACCTCACCAGCTAATGATAAGACAAAATCAGAAGCCTTGTCACCCTTTGATCTATCCAATTGCCAAGACCGCAACTGACAGATGACTGGATGACAGAACCATGGTCAGACTGTATGTATCCTGGGACCAATAAAAAAAAAAAAGCTCTAGTCCAGGGCATGAGCTTTGACCTGCTTAGCAAGTCTGATCCCTAGTTCCAGAGGTCCGTCTGAGACTATTGCAACGGAAGGGGGCTTCTGGAAACATAACGAATGATGCTATCCCAGGATCAGCACAAAGACCAGGACCGCCAACTACAGAATACAGATTAAAACGACACTGAGGGAACAGAACATCGAGAACCATGAAGAAAGCCATAATCATAAGTTCAACTCCTTGAATTGTGCAAATACCGAGACCTCTAGAGACAGAGGGCTATTTTATCACCCAGGACAGAGCAGAAGTCCTCTATACACTAAAAAAGCACCCAAGGGAGAGCAAATGAACCTGAAAAGAGTCCCTAGTTAATCCCATGACAATATACTTCAAGGGTGGAGAAGCCCTGTACCTCTTAGGTAAAGGAAATTCCTTTTCCAATGACCCCAATATTTACTGTGCATCTGCAGGAGTGGAAAAAAAAACAAAACATTTTTTTCATTAATATTATTTACTAATATATTTTATTGTTGATTTCACAGTAGTAGTTTGGCTATTGAAGTGGATATCTCCATTTATATTTATTTATTTTCTTGCTTTTTCTTTTTTTTTTCTTTTTTTGAATGCTCACTGGATACTTTGACAGTGTTTTAGGTACTGTTGTGGTGCTTCACCTTCTTTTTCCCCTACATCTCTCAAACCAAGGATGAAGCCCTCTAGAAAGACTCCGCCCATTTCCGGAGTATTTGACTTTTTTCTTTTTTCTTTTTTTCTTCCTCTGCTCCAGGTTATTACTTTTCTCTTCTTCAAACAAAACCACATAACTCGAACTAACTAGTCCCGCATCCCAATTGGAGGGAGGGGTTTGGGTGTAAGGGAAGTACCAAGACCAAACAGGTGTAGGACCAATAAGTAGTTAGCTAGGCACAGAGGGGACCACTTATTCTGGCAGCACCGGGGGTGAGGGAGGAGGACATGGGAGGTAGGATGGGAACGGAGGCAGAGGGAGGACAATTCGGTGAAAGGAATTCCCCTGATTTTATGTTAACAGGTACCTAAAATATTATTGTCAACAATATGTAAGCTACTATGATTAAAATAAAAATTATATCAAAAAAAGAAAAGAATAGGCATATGGTTCAATGTATTGAAAGAAATGCAAGCTCGTCCTGCCTATATAATATTTAAATATTTGTTATTGGTTTATAAAAGATACACATTTTTATATATTTGTAGACAGAATATTGCAGGGATTCTCAAATAGGTTAGGTGTGTGTGTGTGCATGTGTGTGTGAATTAAAAATTCAGATTTTAAAAGACAGATCATGAAAAGCAACCCTAACTATGTTGTAGGTAATTATTTATGGAAATGGAAGTACAATTAAAGAATATAGATAGCATATTTTTCATTTTTTAAATACATTCTCAAACACTTTTATTTTATAAAAACATTTTGCATAGCTTATATTGCATATAGCCCCTCAAGTGAACACAACTGTTTTATATATATATACATATATATATATATATACTTTATTAATTAAAACAAAGGCTACAATACCACATACTATGTTGAATACTAGTCAATATAGATTTATATATTATATATATATAAATTTATGTTATATATATTTATATATAGATTATATACACTCATTTACACAATCCCCAAGCAAGAATGAAAACAGTAAAACTTCATACCATGCATTTTTAATGATCTTTCCTAACAGAAAAGTAATCTAAGTTTTAGAGGACATTAACAACTTGCTCACAATTTCATAGTTGTGTAGATGGTGCTAGATTTACAATATGGCAATTACTACTTATCCTTGGGGAGGGGAGGCTCCACAACTGGCAATGCTCAGGAGTTATTCCTGGCTCTGAGCTCAGAAGTCGCTTTTGGCAGGCTCTTGGGACCATATGAAATGCTAGGATTCTAACCCGGGTTCTTCTTGTGCTGGCCACGTGCAAGGCAAAAGCCTTACCGCTTTGCTATCGATCCGGCCCCCTATTTTTATCATTTTATGAACTATGTTGACATGCAAATATCAGAGTTTCCAGGATGAAGTATGAAATAATGAAGACAAATTTTGTGTATGTGTTGACATTCTTTTGTGCAAATATTGTAGGTGTTCTAACACGAAAAATCTTGAAAAATATATGAAGGATAAAGCTGGCCTTAAAATTCATAACTTCCATTTGTGATTTTTAAAGAAGAATGCCTACCAGATGTTTAAGGTTGTTATATTAATGGTTAAGTTTACTAAATAATCAAAAAATATATGATTTTTCCAATAATGCATTTTTCTCATTTATATCATTATTTCAAATAGATATTTATTGAGGATTATATTGTTATCAACTGATGTTCTGGTCAAAAAATTGCACTTAAACATTGTATATACCTATCTGTCATCAATGTATTTCAAATTTATATATTATATTTATTATGTAAATGATATACCTTTCCTCCCCATAACAATAATATATTATTTTTATGTACAATAGTGTATATATAGATATTTTCTAGTAGATATTCATAAATTAAACATCATCACCAATTTTCTACACACATTAGTTATGCTATTAAAATATTATTGGTAAAATTTTACGATAAATATACATATAATTATCATTTTATACTTAAATACCTTGATGTATATAAATTGAATTATAAGTGTATGTATATACTAATTTGAATTTATAGAAAAATAAAATTTGCTACTAATTGGATACAATTTTATAGTTAATATTTGCTTTTATTTTTAAAATGCATTTTCTATACAGTTTAAATGCAAGAAGGTATACTTTTTTTCAAGTCCAAAAGTATGATTTTTGACAGTGTGATTTCTTTTTTTTGTCTTTATTTTTTTTTCTTTTTCAATTTTATAATGAATACTTTATTTGGTTCAGTAAGAGCTCCATCTGGTGGCATTTAAGATTTTCAAAACAATCTAGATGTTGCAAAAGATTTTTTGGGTTACAAATTATGAGAATACAGATTTACATATTTTGATTTGTTTTTTTTAACTGCAATAAAACAATGATTTATTATTTAAGTGAATAATATATACATAAAAATTAAATTCCATAAATGAAGTACACAAAAGTTCCTACAGGAGAAAAAATTATCTTTTTTGATTACTGAATATTAAGCACAAGTTTACAGCAGCAAGGGAAATCAACTAAAATATGTACATTTTTGTTAAAGCTATTTTGGGGAACAGAGAAGCTTATGAATATATCACAAGCTTTACCATCATGTTTTGTGTTCATTCTAATCTTTTGTATTTGCATAATATGTATTAATTATAAGAACATTCTAATAAAAATATTACTAAGTGTCTAAAATCACCCTAATGGAATTTTTAAGCATTTGCTATAGTTTCATTTTTCAAAGAACCTTTCCTTAAAAAGTATTTTATGTAAAAAATAAATGTTTAGCAGGCCAGGAAGATAGGAGGCAAGATTCTTGCTTTGGTTTGATTCCATAAGCACTATGCATGAGCACCTTGAGAAGTGTCATCAGGAGTGATCCCTGAGAAGAGAGCCAGAATTAAACCTTGAGCAGTGACGTGTACAGTCAAAGACAAAACAAAACCTTTTAGAATGGGGAAAGGCCAATTGTATATTTGTACATATGGGGCAGTTCCAATAGTTACCATCAAATTTGATAAGAAATATTAGAATACTGACATTTCTTATAAAAATGCTCTAGAAAAATATATTTTGTAGTACCTACAAAAACATAATAATTCTTAGTAATTGTGGTTTGTTGTTGGGACACATTTGGCTGTGCTCAAACCTTACACCTGGCTCTGCACCTAGAGATCACTCCTGAAATCCTGGAATGAGGGCTTAGGTAGCCATAATGAGTGCCATATTGAATTCAGGTCAGCTGTATTTATGTCAAACCCCTGAACTCTCTCTCTCTCTCTCTCTCTCTCTCTCTCTCTCTGGCATTATAATTAGTAATTGTGCATGTCAACAGCTGTATATCTATATATCATGATGATAAAACACTGTATTTATAATTAAGATGTTCTCAAAGCCCATTATTAATCAGACATTTAAATATATGTATATAGCACGCACATCTATGTGTATGTATACCTATATACACAAAAGATGTATGCTAATATTTAGGTCAGCATCTATTTTTCCAAGATTATCAATTGCTTGCTATAACTGACTTTTTAAGTGATTAATTTATATGCAATTATTTAAAATCAAGTAGTTAAAAGTTTATTTTTGGAATCCATTTTGGGGGGTTGAATCTTATTTTCCATTCTAGAAATATGAGCTTGAAAAATTTCTAGTTTAATTACCTATAAAATAGAAATAACAGATAAGATCAAAATAGAATGGGATGATTTAATTTAAGTAAATAAATTGTTATAGTGCCTACTTTTATGAAGCATTAACTAAAGATTAGCTATTATCAACTCAAAAGCATTCATAAGTGGTTATTATTAAAATCCCATTTTTAAAGTTTCTACTTTAATATTTTACTCAAGTTCTATGATGCAATGTAAAATTTACTTTATGTAATAGAGTGTATTTTAGTGGAAAGTTTCTAGCTAGTGCTTCTGACTAAGGTCATGTGCAATGTCTTCTGGGGATCAGTTTCAGAACTTATTTCCATTTTTGTGATGGCTTCTCTATCACTAAAGCTTACTGAATAAGTGCTTATATCGTAGCTATGATATTAAATGTAAAATTTAAGGGAAAGCCCTAAAATGATACTATGAAGCAATTTATATCACTAAAACCAGCATACTTAAGAAGCTCATACATGTTAGTACGATTTGTCATGTTGCTACAAATACTTAAGGGTTTATAATGCATAGAAACAAACAGGAAAAATAAAAAAATAGTCAAAAAATTTATATGAATTGGTTTTAGACATAAGTGTTTGTAATTCTAATAGATATCTGGTTGTTTCAAAAGATTAAAAATGTGAATTTCCTTTACTGATGTTTGTTCTTTCTATAATACTAAATGGCTTAAGTTCAAGAAATATCTTAGTATAAATATGTTGTTTTTCATACACAGCAATACCTTTTATTCATTTGCTTGTGTCTATTTTCATTTTGGGTTTTTATAGCACCTTTAACGTATACAGCATATTATTAATTTTGTTTATTTTAGATTACCTCATTTAAGTTTACTTTTAAGTTTTATTTTGGATGTTCTTAACAAATTGAAATGATACTATCCTCAGCAAAAATTAAAATTTTATTTATGGGATCTATTTAAAACAATAAGAATGGAAAGAACAAATTGGATCTAGTAAAGCAGTTGCTTTTGTAATGGATTTAAGTTAGAACTCAAAGGTGATTTTTAATTAATGAGTATGCAAAGTATATCACGCTGTGTCAAAATGATTGTACTTATAAGTTCTTTGATAAAGTCAGATATTTGGTAGAAAACTTTATCTTCTATCTTATTTTTCATGTATGTATTTTATCTTAGGGTAATATATTTAAAGAATTTATAGAGAAAAGATTATAGAAATGAGTTGTGTATAAATAAAGCACAAATAAACTAAGTTATCTAAAAGTATAATGAACTGTTGATTAATAATACATTAGCAGTTAAAACAAAAATCAAATTAGTCATTTCAAGATGTTTATAAATATAAATATATATATATATATGTTTCTCTTGTCATTGATGGGGCTCTAATAGTTTTTAAAGCAAGTATGCATGTATGATGAGTTCATTTGGTATTCAGTGTAATAGCACAGATAATAATGAAATCATTTGGCTTCCATTATATAAACATTAGATAATGGATACCTATATTAAAATGCAACTCTTACGTTCATGCTTATTTTCTTTCATTTGTACACAGTACTGAATCTTTAAAGTTGAGTTTTTATGCAAATTATTGGAATTTATCTCTGAATCTTTAGTGACTTTTATGGACAGAACCATTCCATTATATTGTTTTCTATTCCTTGACAAACTGCAGTTGGATTTGTTAAAATAAGTACTATTAGTTGTTACTATTCTAATTTTTCTTTTCACTTGTATTTTTAATGTAAGCAGGCACTTTTAAGAATATCTTGAGGAAATATTATTATGCAGTGGCTTTTAAATGTTTTCTTTTTCTGTTTTACTGTGCTTTTATTTCATTGAATATTGTTATTCAATAGCATTAAACAAATAAAAATTGCATATTCAAATTATAACAGTTTGTTTTTTCCATTAGTGGCTGGAGGAAATTTTTACAAAAAATGACAAGAACTTTAAGCTTATTTTTAATATATAAATATAATTATTTCTGATATCAGCTAGCATAAACTATTTGTTTGGAAGAAGAAAAATATTTTATTGAGTAAGTACAACATTAGAAAATATACTGTAGGGGGCCGGGCGGTGGCGCTGCAGGTAAGGTGCCTGCCTTGCCTGCGCTAACCTAGGATGGACGGCGGTTCGATTCCCCGGTTCCCCATATGGTCCCCCGTGCCTGCCAGGAGCGACTTCTGAGCAAATAGCCTGGAGTAACCCCTGAGCGTCACCAGGTGTGGCCCAAAAACCAAATATATATATATATATATATATATATA
>PVKC010000942.1:0-56540 GCA_004027635.1 Crocidura indochinensis | reverse complement strand
CCCCTGCTTCCAGGGACAGGGAAGAATGCAGCTGACATGAAGCCAAACAGATGAGACCCAGGCCTAATTAGTTTTCCAGCCTGGAGCCCAATTAGCAAGGCTGTACCCTAATAAACAATGACACGTCTAGGTGGTCTTGGTGGTGCACTGCAAAGCCAGGAAGCCCAAACTGCTAACAAGATAAATAGGAGAGGTATAGACATTAGAAAACATTTACTAAATATTTGCTAAGCACCAATTTCCAACCTGACAATGGTGGCTATTGCTTGTCTATTTTCTTTTTTTAAATGTATTCCCTTTTCTTCTTTTGAAATTTTTGTCAAAACTAAGAGGTGTTACTGTTGATTGTGGTCCCCAGGAGCCCAAACAGCAGAGCCTCTGGGACAGTACTTGATATGTATGTGGGAAGAAAGCAAAGGATCAAACTCTGGGCCTCTTGCCTACCACAGATTTTCTATTTCTCATTTCTCATTTTCTGGTTAGAGAAATCAAGTCCTGGAGAAGGTGAAGCAGATCTTTTATGAAGCCATTGAAGAAAGTAGTTCTTTTGTGGGACCCACTTTCAAGCTCACAGGACCTCATGCTCACCCTTCACATTTGGAAATGTTTTAATTTTTCAGATATTGCTAGTTTTGTTTAAATGTTCACTGCAGTTTGGAAAGAGAGAGAGTATGTGTATAGAAATTAAGCCACTTACCTTCTATATAGCTGACTCAGATTCGATTTCTGGTATGCCATGGCCCCTGAGCATTTCTGTGAGTGATTTCTGGTATGCCATGGTCCCCTGAGCATTTCTGTTAGTGAATCCTGGGCACAGGAATAAGCTCTGAGCACTACCATGGGTAGTCTCCCTTAAAAATGTGAGAAATGGTCGTCTTAATGAGGAAAAGAAGATGCACTAAAATAGGTTTAGGAGTTCAGAGGTTGGGTTCATATTTGAGTCTATATTTACTTCAGGTTTTAAAGAAAGAGAATCAAGGGCTGGAGCTGTGGGGCAGTGATAGGGCATTTACCTTGCAAGCAGCTGACCTAGGATTGGCCATGGTTCAATTCCCTGGTATACCATATGATGCCCTAAGCCAAGAACAGCAGCTGCATCATAGGAACTGAAGGATGAAGTAGAAGTCAGTTCAAGGCAGAAACAGAATACTCAAGCTCCAGAAGAAACAGAGGTGTTCCCTGCTGTATAAGCAATATTCCTATATCTGGTGAGTCAACCCAGAAAATAGGATCTTTAGTCCAAGTCAGACCCAATAAAAGTTCTTGCACAGCCTGGCATGGGAAAGATGTAAATCACTCATCTGCCTGACAGGTTATTCTGACAGAATATGAATTTCTGGGTAGCATTCATCTAACTCCATATGTTCATGTATATATCCCTTTTATTGTAAAGCAAACCATGAACAATTCTTAAATACATATTCAGTGTTGCTATATTTCTGTTCCTATGGTTTCTGCTATTTGGATATGTTGTTCTTTCCACCCTGAAATCTTTCCAATTGCTGTTATCTACATTCACCTTCTCTCTGAATTCTTCTTTGGGTGTTTTATTCATCATAGATAATGACACTATTGCATCATTTCTTGAGTGCCTGCATTTAACTCATCTATATTATAGGCTTGAACTATATTGGCTTTTGTTTTTAGCTCTATCAAAGAACCCGAAGGAAAGCATTCATGGAGGTCTTGGGGACTTTGGAGGGGATAATGTACAATGAGGGCACATTAAAGCCATACATTTATTGTAAGAAGAATAAATGAAGCTGAAAATAAAATGAATAAGATATTTGTCATTTTCATTTCACTGGTATTGTAGTATTTCATTTCTATTTTGTTGTTGTTGATTGGAATTCTATGGTTTACTATACTACTAAAATTGGTTTCTCATGCAATTCCAACTACACACTTATATCCATTGCTGCACTTAGTGCAATAGACAAAATATGGAAACAAGCCAAATGTCCAACTACTGATAAATGGATCAAGAAGTCACGATACACATACATAACTGAATACTATGCAACTTTAAGAATGAGTAAAATTATTTAGTGTTTTTGAATCATTTGCATGTACTTGATTTCATCAAACATTTGTAACCTAGTAGCTACCTCTTCTATCTCCCCTCCCCACATACATATGTTGTCGATAAGAGATTAAAAAAAATTAGTGATGAGCCATAGCACAGTGGTAGGGTATTTGCCTTGCATGTGGCTGACCCAGGACAAACCTGGGTTTGACTCCTGGGGTCCCATATGATCCCTAGAGCCAGGAGAAATTTCTGAGTGCATATCCAGGGAAGAATCACTGAGTGTCACTGGGTGTGGACTAAAACCAAATAGAGAGAGAGAAAGAGAGAGGAGAGAGAGATAAAAAAAACCTAGCAAAATAAAGTCCTATGCAGGTGAGACCAGGCTGAGGTTAGGCTGGTCTTAAGCATCGCCTCTGTCCTGCCTCATTTTCTAGAATTCTAGATTCTGGAATATTAGTGAGTTTAGTCTGGCTTTCTGCATTCTCTTTCCACAGAGCAGAAGCATGGTCACTGCAAAACATTCGAAAGCACTTGAAGTTTCTTGTGGAATCTGTCAACTTTTTCTTGATCTTGCAATGAAACCCAAATGACTTCCCATGACCAACTTTGCCATATGAGATCTGCTAAAGGCCTCCCCTCTATGACCATAGCTCCCCATCCTTGTCTTTGCCTCCATACACAGTATCTTGATTGCCTTGGTCTAAATCCTTTCTCAGCTACTCACATTATTTTAGTCCTACCCAGTCTCTGCTTAAAAAACTCTCCAGAAGGCCATTTCAACTCCTCAATCTAATACTGACAAGCAATTTCCAAACTTTTTACACACAGTAAGGAAAACAGGAAAAATACTTCATGAAATACTATGACAGAAAAAACCAACATTCACAAAAGTAACATTTGTATATCAATGTTTATAATGGGATGCTGCTTCATGATCCATTGTTAAACACAGAGCAGAGGAATATTTTGAATGGACCCATGTTGAAATCCTTGATAGAGTCTAAACCCTATGAGTTTAGCACCCCTCCTCTTTGTCCTTTTACTCAGTCTTAGTTTCTTTCTTGTACTTGCCCACTTTACCTTGTTTCTTCACCAGTTTACAATCTATTTCTCAGGATAAGAAAGTCACCTTAGGAGTTGGAGCAATAGTTCAACAGCAGGATATTTGTCTTGCACACGAAAGACCCGGACAGACCTGGGTTCAATCCTCAATATCCCATATGGTCCATCGAACCTGCCATCAACAATTTCTGAGTGCAGAATCAGGAGTAACCCTTGAGCACAGCAGGGTGTGGCCCCAAAACAAAAACAAAAGCAAAATTAAAGAAAGTTACCTTTGCCTATGTGATCTTTTGCTACTTAAAGAACCAACTTGTCTCAGTGTTCTTCATCCTTATCACTGAACATGCCCCCTCAGTGCTGGCAGACTATGTTTGGGGGTATGCATATGCTAAGTTTCAACTTCTTACTCCTGCAAATACAGTTTTCCACTCCATTATAGATGACATTGATTTAAGAAAGAACAAAATATGACAACGATTCAGTCACTCAGCTTTTCTGAGAATTTATTTTTATGTTTTTTGGAGTGGGTAGGAACCATACTCAGCAGTGCTCATGGCTTATGTCTGGCTCTCCACTTGGGAATTACTCCTGGAGAGCTCTAGAAATCAAAGTAATGATGGGGATTGTTTCTGGATTGACCCTATGCGAACAACGTACCTACTGTCTTACTGTTCCAGCCTCTGGAAATTTCTTGAAACTTCTAGTAAAAAGTCACTGCCCATGTCTCACTGGATTTGAGCAATATAAATATAGCATTACCAAATTCTAAGCATTGAATCCTTATGTCTATACTGGCAGACTGAATATCTTTATGGAATCACTCTTGGGGTCACCTTAGAAGCACTTAAGAGTTCCATCAAAATAAAAATAAATTAGGAATCAGAGAGAGAGTGTGTGTAGACTGTAAAGTACTTATTGTGCACATAGCTGACTCAAGTTCTATACTTGACACTGCATATAGCGTCCCAAGCTTTGCTATGAGTGATTCCAGAAAATAAGCCAAAAGTAAGTTCCCAACAAAACAGTGGTGTCAAAACTCCATCCATTCCCCATAATAAATAAAAATACATTCCAATAGTCATAGTTTATTTCTGTAAGATCCTCGTCTTTACATTATTTAAATAGTTCTTATTCTAACTGATTCTCATGCTTCTCATTCACTAGAACTCTTCCCATCTGTAGGCAAAAACCTCTGCATCTGAATATGTGGTCAGTACTGGGTTTGATCCTTAAGAAGTCACTGAAATGATCATGTGAATAAACCTAGATGAACATTCTCTGCAAAGCTCTCAGAACTAGCCCCTCTATTCTTAAGTGAGGGATAGAGAAGTCCAATGTAGATGACAGAGTTAGTAGGGGCATTACCATCCTGCACAGAGACTGTATGTTTTCATGCATATAAAATTGGTGGGAGAAAAGAGAGAAGGGAGTAATGTACTAAGACTCAAAAAGAGCGGAAACATGAAAGAAGAATCGACTAGAAAATTCAAAATGGGCCAAAGGCTAATTGTGAGGGGAGTGTACTGATGTGTGTGTGTTATCCTATCACAGAAAAATTTAACTAAAGGAGAAAAAGTGTGTTGTGACATAGAAAAAGTTCATTCTATGTTTTAAGTAGAAAGTAGCAGGAAATGAAACAATGATCTGAGAGTCATGAGTATGTTGACCAACTTCCCTAGGTTCTCAGCACCATGGCTGTTACCCAGCCCCGATGCTACCCAGTTCTGTGTAGCAGAGGCACTTGGTCCCTGAGCCTGTTTCCTTCTAAGAAGTAAGCATAACAGTAGCTCATATATGTGACATTTTGAGAATTAACTGACTGCTTTCAGTTATGAACCTACCCTATAATTATACTGTGAGCACTACATAAGTCCACGTAGACAGAGTATATCTGTATATTTTTAGAAAACAGAACATAGGGCTGGAGAACTTACTCAAAGGTCTGCAGCTGGTGAAGGTTACAGGCTTTATTTGTAGCCCCATATGGCCCCACAATCAGTAAAGTTTGTGCTGGGTGTGTTCTTAAGATTGTTGGGGCAGTCTTCAGTCCACAAACAGAAACCCCAGTAGAATATATGGATATTAATAGAATTAAAATGATCTAATTTCATCTGATCTTACATGCTTTTGTAATAAATATTTATTTGTTTTGTAAAATTTGCACAAATACAAATAGATAAGTCAAAGAAATTGAAGTGGGTATCAGGATTTGACATAGGATAAGGAAACTAAAGAAATGAAGAACTGAAGAAGTGAATTGGAGAGATTTCAATCAGCTGGAGCACATGCTTTGCATATAGGAGACCTGAGTTTGAACTCTGTTACAGCCTGTTCTACTAAGCACTGCCAAGGGTGAATACTGAATACTGAGCCATAGGTAGCTCTTTATATCATCACATGTGATCCAGAAAAATAGCAAGAGAAGGCAAGGAGGAAGTTAAAATCATCAAGGCCAAGAGTAGAGGAGGTTCCTGGACCCCTTGCTTAGTCTCCCAAGGTTGACGTAGGCTGCTGACTTAGGTGAACTGATTGCCCACCAGATCAAGGTAGGTCTCAGATGTCAGACTGCAACCCAGCACATACATAGAATACTGAATTTGTTTGAATAGTTTCAGCAATCTGTTTTTATACTCTGGGTTATTTTTTAACTTCCTTTTTAAAAAAAGAGTTCATGAAAACCAAAGCTTCTATTTTTCTATAGTGGTCATATCTACTGGTTCACAGCTATTACTCCTGGTTCTGTGCTCAATGGTTACTTGTGGCCTAAATTAAGGGGATCATATCAGATGTTAGGAATTGAATTATAGTTGTCCACATACAAGGCAAGAACTCAAACCTCTCTACTATTTCTCTGACCCGTTTTTGAAAATTCTCTTAAATTAGAACCTCATATTACTAAATGAAGATATTTTCATCTTGTAAAAAGAAGCTTTTTAAAGCTACTTATGACTTAATTTGGTAATTTAATTTACAGACTAAAGCATCAGTTGTGGAGTTGATTTTCTGCCAAGATGGCAGCTACCAAGAACTTTGACAGCCCACAGTGGAAGTTGCTGAATAGAAGAGTCTCACTCCATTTGGATCTGCTCAGAGCTTGAGAGAGGAGGAGACATGAACCACAGCGAATGTATGCATATTTAACAAACAAATATGCACATAAAATTCTCTGTAGCTTCATGCCACGTGGGGTCTGGATTGGATCCAAGCACAGCAAGGACATGTGTGAAGACAGTTGCTAGAGAGTTTAGAGTTTCAACAAATGTCCCATGATAAAAAAACAAAGTGGGTATAAAAAAGTGGGTACAGGTTATGAAGGAATTCTTGAAGCTATTTTTACGAATTAATCCAAACAAATAATCCAGGTACAACTTCGTGGGACATTCACTGAGTTCCTATAAAAAGTTTGGTGTTGGGCTATGTTGCTAATTTTGTTATTGTTGGTGTTATTGATAATCCTTTGGTGCTCGGGGGGAGTCTTTTCCCTGCAGGGTCTCCCCCAAGTTGTCTGGTCTAAATGCTCCTCAGAACCTCTGTCGAAATCATTTGGATCCTCTCATACAGTCTCCCTGACTCCAGTATCTGGGGGGGAGAGGGGGGCACTGAAAGCAGTGGCCAGTATTTCTCACCTGCAGCACTGTTTGCATTCTAGATACGATAATAATTTTATTGAAGGGACTGTTCTGTAATTGTAGGCTTTGGACAATATGTTGGGTCTCTACCGGAGGTAGAGCCTGTAATTCCCTGCTGGCTGTGACAATCAGAGAAGTCCCAGGAAGACAGTGTCAGAGCAAGATCATGCTGATTGAAACTATTAAACCATAGATTATGGTCAATACTCCTCATACTGGCAAAGTCTTCACATTGATCAACCTTCTGTTATCTCCATTCATCTTATTTCCCTACTGAATCCACCTTCTTATTCCTTCTGGTTTAATTTCCCTCATGGCTATTGTCTTTGAGAGTTCTGTCTCATCAACAAACAGACCAATCTCTAATTTCTTTACACGGGTTGTCACACAAGTCATTCAACAATACAAACAAGCAAACAAATAAGAGAAAATCATTATATTAAGGACAACAAGATTAGCTTAAGAGGCTAAATATGTGTTTTTCATTATAGATACTAGTTTTTGATCCTCAAAACTCAGATGGGACCCTGAACACTCTTCTAATAATTTCCATAAGACTGTATTAAGCTGAGAAGCTTCTGCACCTCAAAGGAAATAATGCTTAGGATACAAAAGCCACCCAGAGAATAGGAGAAGCATTCATCCAATACCCATCAGATAAGGGACTAATATCTAAGATATACAAGGTACAGACAGAACTTAACAAGAAAAAAAATGGGGAGAAGAAATGAACAGACACTTCCTCAAAGAAGAAATACAAATGGACAAAAGGCACGTGAAAAAATGCTCCACATCACTAATCATCAGAGAGATGCAAATCAAAACAACAATGAGGTACCATCTCACATCATGGAGACTGTCACACATCTTAAAGAACAAGAGCAATCAGTGCTGGCGGTGATGTGGGGAGAAAGGAACTCTCATCCATAAAGGCTGTCTAGTCCAGCCTTTATGGAAAACAATATGGAGATTCCTCAAAAAACTGGAAATTGAGCTTCCATATGATCCAGCTATACCACTCCTAGGGATATGCCATAGGAACTCAAAAATGCAATACAAAAATTCCTTCCTCACACCTATATTCATTGCAGTGCTATTTACAATAGTCAGATATGGACACAACCAAGATGTCCTTCAACAGACGAATGGCTAAAGAAACTGTGGTACATATACACAATGGAATATAATGCAGCCGTTAGGAGAGATGAAGTCATGAAATTCTCCTATACCTGGATGTATATGGAATCTACTATGCTGAGTGAAATAAGTCAGAAGAAGAGATAAAACACAGAATAGACTTACTCATCTATGGGTTTTAAGAAAAATAAAAGACATTGAAATAATTCCCAAAGATGAGGGCCAGAAGCACCAGCTCAAGATATGAAGCTCACCACAAAGAGTTGTGAGTGCAGTTAGAGAAATAACTATGCTGAGAACTATCATAATGATGTCAGTGAGTGAGGGTTGTAGAAAGCCTGTCTTGAATACAGGTTGGGGGTGGGAGAGGGAGGAGATGAGGGCATTGATGATGAGAAGCTTGCTCTGGTGAAGGGAGGGTATTCCTTTTATGACTGAAACCCCAAAACAATCAAGTATGTAATCATGGTGTTTAAATAAAGATATTATTAAAAAAATATAATCCCCATAGGACAGAACTGTAATATCCCCCTCCCCTAACTGAAACATGGAAACACTGGCTGTAAACAAAACACAAACAATAACAAAATAATTCATTAATATTTATCCAATGAAAATCATTAATAAAATCAATTAGCATTCATTTGTCTGCAACCACATAACCTAATATTTTCTTCCTGTGCTGTTTTTTTTCTTTTCCTCCCATTGTCTTCTGTTTATTCATTGCACATTATACATACACAACATAGTTAAAACAATATTTATTTATGCATTCATCCATTTCTATTTCTCCCCTACCTATAATACTATGAGCTTATGGATATTAGAAAGTACCCAATGTTAACTTGGTATTTATTATATTCTAGGTTCCAAGGCAAATAAGTTAAAAAAAACTCATTGCTTTCCTACAGCCATGCTCTGTGACAGGCATTATTATTATCATCTCATTTTATAGATGAGGAATTTTAAGCTCAGTGAATTTTAGTTAGTTTCTCAAGGTCACACATCTAGATAGTGGCAGTGCTGAGATTTACATTTCAATCACACATCAGAGCCTAAGTTCTAAACCTCATACTCAGAAACTATTTTTCTTTCTTTTTTTCCAATTCCTGTTGTACCAACATCAGGAGGTTTTTACATATATCTTCTTAATAGAGAGAGATTGCATTATTTGAAATCTAATTGTCTTGCTTATTTCTTCGTTTGGTGGCCACACCCACCAGTACTCAGGGGTCACTCCTAGCAATGCTCATATGTGATGCTAGGGACCAAATCTGGGTTGGCCATATGCAAAACAAGCCCCATATCCACTTTCCTAACTCTCTGACCTCCTTGAAATCTGATGTTTTCTAAGCTAGGTCCTAGCAGTCCCTCCCATTACACATCCAAATTCTAACTAGGTCACTGAACTGACCTATTTATATAGTGAGGACTCAGAGAATTCAATTCTTCTGAAAACAATAGCACAGAATCTCCTTTCTTTGTCACTTAACTAACCACCTTAAAACATTTACATAGTGTTTTGTTTTGGTCACACACAGTGGTGCTCAGGGGTTATTCCTAGCTCTGCACTTAGGAATTGCTCCTAGCAGGTAGGGGGGACCACATGGACTACATGGAATGCCGGGAACCATTGTCGGTCCTGAATCGACTGCATGCAAAGCAAATGTCCTACCGATGTGCTATCTCTTCAGGTCCCTACAAGTGTGTTTTTATGTGGTGTTTCACCCTAATAGCTAAATATTGGGTCCAAGGACAGAAGTCTAGTAGTCACTGTAGGTAGTAGCTCTAGTATTTCTTCTTGATAGCAATAGTAGCTAATATTGACATCCTATGCTCTGTGAAGAAATGTATGAACTTCTATAATATACATAATATCTCAATGAGATAGTTATTACCCCTATTTTTATTATTGAGGAAACTAAGACACAGAATAAGTAAATAATATGCCCAAGTGTACTATCTTTCAAGCATATATTCTCAACCAATTGTCCTACGTTTTTCCTCCAAGAGATTATATAAATTCTAAGGAAGCTGTCCTGGAGATATTCAACAGAGAAAGAAAACTTTCACCCTATGGGCATGGTAGTCTTACCTTAGTTTCTGTTACATTACTCTGCTGTTCCAATTACTACTGCAATAGCAGTAGTCACCATTTATAAGGTAGAGTTGCTGTATATCTTGGTCTTCTCATTTCTTTTACCTGAAACTCCTTTTCTTTATAACAAGAAATGATTTTTCCTTTGTATCTTCAGGACCTTCCAAAATGCCTGAGGTGTTCTAGTTCTGAACTAAAAGTTAGTTCAGGACTGGATCATGGAGGTCTTTGAAGGAAGTTAGGAAGCATGGGTCATATTCATGAATGTCTCCAAGTCGAAGCTCATTTTTCTCTCTGGAACCTTTTTGGTAAATGTAACACCATCACCCATTGCCTGCTTGAACCTGAAGATCAAATGGCCAGGCTCCTGGAGCGCTTCCCTAATCCATCCCAGGTAGGCCTCAAGTTCATCAAGGACAAGACTTAAGAGCCTGATAAATCAAATTATAGAAATATGACCATGCTTAGTCAGTTGAATCTTTTGAATAGCTAAAGACACTAATACATCTTTTGAAGAGGAGACATTGGATTGTGCAATGGGACATATAATAGAATTTTTCAGGTCATCATGGATGAGAGCAGGAGCAAGTCTTCAAAATTTCTATTAGTTCTTGATAATTCTTCCTAATTTAAAGACCAAAAAATTATGAAACAGAAGTGATATTTACAAGAGATTTTCTCTCTAAGAAAGAGAAGTGAGAGGTGAAAGAGGAGAGAGAGAAAAGAGAGAAAAGAGAATGCTTTGTGCTAAAGGCATTAGGAATTGGAAAGGAGCATATAATATTGCTATGAAAGGACTTTGAAAGAGACATCTCAGAATGAATAATACAAACATAGAAAGACTTTTGTCCTTTATAAGCATAAATATTCAAGCTTGACAGGCTTTGGAGCCCTAAAAGACTGGTTGATATCCTACATCACTTAAGTAATATAAGTTTTGTGTAGCTCAGTATAAAGAATATCTTCATTTTTATTTATGAGGAGGTTATGTCTTCAAGAGTGCTTGAAGAGATGAGAGAATGTAAAGAAACAACCTGGTACTGAGCACGCAGACAATAAACGCCACCACATGCTATTCTTTTTGTGGTAAATGGGAAGAGCCTGCTTCTCACATGTAAGCTGCTAGAGCTGGGAAGCTATAAACATGGCTTCTCTTGGGTAGGAAATTGGTTCTGTTGATAACTCACACACAGAATTCTTTGATAAATTATCTGTTGCTAAATTGCTTTCTTAGCTATCTCTCTTGTGTACCTACTAAATAGCTGTCCTACTCACCATTGAGTGTTAGTGCCTTTTCATAAGCCATTGAGCTACACATCCCTCTTTCCCCTAGTAGTAATAGGAGTCAAAACACAAGACTCTGACTACCTACCTACATCAATCTATCATCTTTCAATTTGTCTGTCCATATATTCATTCATCCATCATCCATTCATTCATCCATCATCCACTATCTCATCTATCTTTTATTTATTCTGGCTCTTCCACACAGTTTTATCTTTCGTTCCCCTGCTGACATATCTGTTTCTGAATTTCAGTAAGGCACTATTTTCATGTTTAGTATAGATTGTCTTTATTGTTAAGTATCTAGCAAATTAGGTGAAAGCACACAATTTAGAAGATTGCTTTAGTCATTTTGTATATCTAAAAAGGCCTTCAAGTCTGTCTAGGGATGAGAAAGAGAATACTATTTATAAACCTGAACTTTGTTACAAAGAAACTTTCTATGCATGTTTGCTAGCTTGCTAGTGAACAGACTCTTTAAGAACAATGCTATAAAATATTATTTCCATTTTTAACCTGTGAAACCTGGAACCTAGAGAGTTAAATGTTTTTGAAAGTCTTGCCCAAAGTCAAATAGTGGTAAAGTTATATGAAATTCTCCTAATGAGTCCTTATCACTTAACACACTCCATCTATAGCAGGAATAGCATAAGTGTCAACCTGCCTCCCACTAGCAGTCTCCTCCGAAGACACTGTGGGAATGGGTGGCAGGTGGGTTTCATCAGTCCACCACCCTAATTCCACACTGCACAGAAGATGCTGCTTCTTCCTTAACCTTATCAACCACACTCAGTGAACTTGATGTCTATCAGCATTGCCAGGAAAAAGAGGAAAGCCAGAATGCCAGTCCCTTCCTTGGTTAATTCCTCCCCCTTCTGTGACTGTAGTTCACTGGCCCAGAGTAAGGATGTGCAAGTAATGATGATGAATGAATAAATGAATGAATGATTAAACATATTACAAGGAGACCGAGTCTGGTTTCATCGACTCAGATGCACTGGAATCATCTACAAAATGAAAAATGCAGAATTAGCAAACAGAATTCAGGCATCTTAATAGACCACTTGAGTTTTCCTCTCTCGGTATGAGGACGTGGGGTCCACTTGAAGAAATGACAAGCCTGAGATCCATTTGCTGCCTATGCCAACATCGTTCTATATGCAAACACAGGCCTGTCATTTAGAGAGCTTTGCTCTGGATCTCATTAGGTCATGTGTATGCAGTTTCAGGCCTCCAGGTCTTTGCATAAGTGGTATGAATCCCTCAAGAACTGGGAGAAAACCCGTCTTCTTGATGGATTAATTTATAGGCAAAATGTGGCAGAGAAGTGATTGCGTGGACCTTTTTTTACCCTTACACTTAAAATAAGCATTCAAAATTATTAATCTGGGGGCTGAATGCTGAAATCAGTTCTCAGGCAGTTCGGACTACCAGTGGGTGACTGCCTCCAGCAGAGAATATTCTAGCACAATGGACACAGGAAAGAAGAGCCAACAAGTAGAATCAAATGGTGAGAGCCTGAGTTAGAGAATTGGAGTCCTCTTCAGTGAAATCAGCTTCCTCTTCTCCCTTTCAGGCTTCTTCCACAGATCTGGGTCCTTGAAATAGGGCTGTCACGTTTTGGTTTCACAGTGGATACTTCCATGGCCAGTGGCAGAGAGCTGGAATATTTTGATATTAGCATGGATACTTCTGACTTTCCTGAAGTGCCTGCCCATATCAACCATGATGAAAATCTCAGATGAATGTTAACAGAGCCCAGTGAGGTCAAAGTCACTAAACGCCTACTTTGTGGTATGTATGCACTTGTGAACACAGGTACAGAGATGAACAAGGTAGGAAGGAGTCTTACTTTTCAGTAACTTTCTGTTCAAGTAGATAGGCAAGAAGAGAAATCACAACAGTGGCATATGCTGGGAGCTATGATAAAGGTATTATTCTACTGGGATATAAGAAAGCCTTATGTTCCTCTTTATAGAAAACTTGCTGATAATTTATGGAAGATAACAGGACAGCAAATTGTATCAATCAGTGCATTGAATAGGGAAGGAGGTACTATTCCGAGAGAGTATCCAGGACATAGCTTTGTGGGCAGAGTTTAGTGTGCAGAACACTTCAATCAGGTCATTGTTATAAGAGCATTACACTTTTTGGGGGGTTGAGGGAGACCTGTAAAGCAGTTCTTAGAGGACCCAAGGGGCCACTTCTAAAAACACTTGGCCATTTGGTCAGTAGCTCACTGCTTGAGTACAGAACTGGGGCGCTCCTGGGGGGCTATCCTGTGGTACATAGGGCTCTGTGGTATTATTGGAGGAGGCCTCCAAGGCTATACCTGTAGGTACAGTGCTAAGGTTTGAGCTTAGGTCTGACACCTGGAAGACAGACACTGCTCACCAGCGAGAAATCTTTCCCTGGCCCTGTGAGTTCTTATTTAAGTACATCTAGGTGAGTGATAAAGATGAGAATTTGAGATAAGATAAATCAAGGTGGAACTTTTTTGCTACTGAGCAGATCAGGTAGAGCTCCAAAGATTTTAAATGTTCAAATGTACATATTGTTCTGAGGTATGATAGCAGATGACTAGGAAAAGGTGACACAGGACAAGAGAAGAATGGCGACAATAGTCCAGGAAATGGATAATAAAGACATTATATTAGATTTTGAGAAGAGTCAGCATATCTGGGAAATATTAGAGAGGGAGTCCTGAGGCCACTGAGGGAAAATAAGGAGAAGGTGAGGATCCCTTTGGGTTCTAGCTTGTTGATGCATGCACTGAAGAGCAGAGGTGAAGTAGGGTCTGGGAATGGTCATAAAGTGAATGAGAAGAAGGAATAAGGAAAGGTCTGGATCTCTGGACAGATGTTTTGGGGTTGCCAAAGCTGTCCAGAATGCTGTTAATATCATTTAGAACTAAGGGCAAAAACTTGCTTTTAGAAAGAAAAGTTGGAACAATGCATGAATAGATATTCATGTGGAGGAGATCTCGAAAGAAACAGTCAATTCACTAGAAATCAATCTACAAAGAGGTCAAGTGTAAGGATAACAGCTGAAAAGCATGCACTACCTGTGGAAGCTCAAAGTGGAGAGGGTGAGAGGTGTAAGGCAGTGCTCGGGTTAAGTAGAGCTTTATCAAGGTGTGCAGTCAGGATGCTTTCAGGGGCTGGCAAAAAGCAGAGCCTGAACCTGCTTTGAAAACCAGAGCAAGGTGGAACCAGGAGGCTGTATGCACATCCCATGAAAGACAAATGGGGCCAGGATAGCACATACAAGATAGCACAGGTAAAGGTGTCAAATATTCAAAGGAAAATTGGAGTCATTTCTTGCTTAGGTTGGAGGAGAATCATGCAGACTTTCAGGCTTGAGAAGAAATAATGAGTAGAAAGATTTTGTTGTTGTTTGCTTTTTGGAGGGGGGGGTGTTACTCAGGGGTTATTCCTGGCTCTATGCTCAGAAATTGCTCCTGGCAGGCTTGGGTGACCATATGGGATGTCGGCATTTGAAACACCTTCCTTCTGCATGCAAGGCAAATGTCCTACCTTCATGCTATCTTTCCAGCCCCAGTTGTTTGCTTTTTAAGGAGACCTTTCTTGTTTATTTGTTTCATTCGGGCAGTTCTGGGAATTGAACCAGGTCTAATGTATATAAGGCATGAGCTTTACCTTTGAGCCATTCTTGCTCCAGAGAACATATTGTTGGAGCCAATTCCTAAGAAACAAAGAGAGGAAAGGATTGAGAGCAAGGGGATAGGGGAATTCTAACTGAGAAAGCAGCTCTTCTTTGTAACCAGAGAAAGAAGAGAGAATCCTGTGGAACCCCATCTTCTCAGAGAAATGACTAAAACCATTAGTGTCTAAACCCAGACTCAGACAGGTCCAGACTCCAGAGTTCTCAGTTATTTGGCTGCTTTGTGAACTGGGAAAATTATTTAACTTATGAGTTCTTGTTTAGATGGTCTGCAAAGTAGACTGTGGGTGACTCCCTGGCAGGTAACCAATGCAGAAAATCAGGCACATACTGCTGTTAGCATAGTCCTGGCATGTCCTAAGTATCCAAGGAATTTATACATTTGTATGTTTCAGCATTGATTTTGTCATTCTACACACTGAGCTATGAAATCAATAAGCTTTTGTGATTTTCTAACCAACACACCTCATCATTGTTACCTTTTGAAATTTAGAAATTATTTTCACATTCCATATGACTTGATATTTCTCTTAAAGACTGCATAATAGATGCGACATAATAGATATTATATAATATATGTGACATATGTATATAATGTATGTTGTATACCAAATTATCATATAATATTAACATACATATAATACAATTATATATACACATACCTATCACATATAAAAGTGACAGAGCTTTTCTTATAATCTTTTCTTGAATTCCTAAACTGCATTCTTTTAAGCTTATCGTAATAACCTACCCTGAGATGATTTTGACTATACTTCACTTGCATTTATTTAAAACTGATTTTTAATAGCTTTTTCAGAATGGAAAACATTAGAGTGTGGAAACATACCAGTGAGGCTATTTATCAGAGCAAAGCATTTTTCGAGCTAGTATCACCCAATTCTGTAGAGTTACAATATTATCAGTAGATGAGGCTAGATCCAGATTACATTTACATAAAATCCTGCCACACTTTAAATTGTGGCAATTTTTTATTTCTTCCATATTTTTCTCCCTCCTTCCCTTCCTCCCTTCATTCTATTCTTCTCTATTGCTCCTCCCTCTCTTCTCCCTTCCTCCTTTTCCTACCTTAGATGCTTTAATTAAGATGTACAATTTTTTATAGTAAAGTAGAAACCAGACAAACTTCAATCATGCCCCCAGTTCCTAAAGGTTCTCTGTAGTTCCAATGTCAGTCTTACCAATGGTTCCATTTATAAGGAAACTAAGGTTTGAATATGTAGTCTTCTCATTATATATAATTTAAACATTACTTAGTGTTATACCCCTATAGCTGGAAATGGGGCAAGAACATATAGAAATTACTTGAATTCTCATTGAATTGAATTAAAATTGAATTTTACTGTGCTATTGAATGTGAAAGAGACACATAAATCACTTTCCAAGAAAGCTCTTATGTCAAGATATTATATCAAGTGAGTTCAAAAGTTTCACACTGAAAAGAAATATTTGGGCCAGAAATTTGCAAACAACTTTTTTCCTATGATAAAGGCATTGTAAAATCTGAACCGAACTGATCACAACTATTTGACGAAAGTAGAGAGAAACCTGAGGTTTCTCGGATTTTCTCGGGTTCTTTAGGTCATATTTGCCAACCTACTAAAAGGAAGTCAACAAAAAAATTTACTGTTGCTAAAGACAAGTGAGATTTGGGTTCTGGTGCCAATTCTGTTCTATTTGATCACAGGTGAGTTGGGATGGAGTGGGGGGAAGGACTTGGTTTCCTTTTTAGATTAATAGGGTAGTTCCAAACTTCTTTGAATGGTTTTAGGTCCAAGTGAATTATCACATTTCTTTGGAAAAGGTGATTTTAGATGCCAAAAAAATTGTGTAGTGGGGAAAGGTGCTTGCCTTACATGTGGCTAACCCAGGTTCAATCCTCAGCATTACATATGGTTCCCATAGCATCACCAATAATGATGCTTAGCACAAAGTCAGAAGCAAGCTCTGATCACAGTCAGGTGTGAACCAAAACCAATCAAAAAAAAAAAAAAAAAAGAAACCTCCAAACAACAAAATTGTGACTTCAACTATTAAAATAGTCCATGGCAAATCCTAGAGGTCACAAGTGACCAGCTAAAAGTGAAGTCAGCAATAAGCAAATGAAGAAATAAATAAAATCCATCAAGGCCAAGAAGTTTCAATAGAACCTCATATAAGTAACTCTATAAGAAAAAAAATAAAGATGCCAAAAGACTTCAGATAGGGGCCCCTGGAGAAACTATACAGCAGGTAGTGTATTTACTATTTACCTTGCAATCAGCTGACCCCGGTTCTATCCCTGGCATTCCCCAAGCATGCCAGGAGTGATTCCTGAGCACAGAGCTAGGAGCAATCCCTGAGCAATTCTGGGTGTCACCCAAAACAAGCATAAAAATAGGCTTATTGTGGGCAAGGTTGAGGTCAAAGGCACAGCAGTCACATGGTGATAAAGTATGCTAGTGTAGAAAAGTTTCCTGCATTTAAATTTATACCCTAACACCAGCCATTATGGTTTTGAGCAAGATGGCAACCCCTGGAGTTTTGCTTTCTCAACTAAGAATAATTACACTTTCCTCATAAAGCTTTGATGAGGACTTAATAAAATAATGTTTCTGGGATACTAGTGCAATCACATTATCAATAGAAATAGAAATTCTCACTGTATATGAGTCAAGAGTTGTAAACAACCTGAGTTGTAAACAGCCAGAGGACAAATCATTAGCTAAAGATTATATATTCAGACACAATGAAACATAACTAAACTCTAAGATGAACCCTGCCACTCACAAGAAAATGGTCAGAGAAAAATCAGTAGCATAATATTCACTCATATGTGGCTTAGAGAGAAAGCAGACAAACAGAAATCATCAATAAAACAAAAATAAGCATATAGGTACTAAGACCAAATTAATGACTATCAAAAGGATATGAGACAGAGATGGGGGCAATCAGGTAAAAGGAGTCAATCAATCATCTGGTGAAGGAAAATATTGGACTTCTAATAGAGAAACACAATGGAGTATCTACAGATTTGATATCTAACAATGCTCACCTCTGGCTTATACTGAATTTTCTGTAACTGCCAACAAAGGAATGTAGATCCTGCAACAGGAATATCTGGCGTTCCCCCTTTTCCCTCACTTTCTAGACAAACCATATTGTGCAAGTTACAGCAACTTTTTATGTCTAATTTCCCCCTAAGTATAAAGGTCGCTTTTCCCCTCACTCTAAGGTTCACAGTGTCTCTAACTCAAAGACTATTGGGAGGACAAAAAGGTTGCGAGGCATTTGACAGTCGGCACTCAATAAATGGTCACTTTCACATAATCATATTCATTATAATCATGATTTGTGAATGTACATTAAATCTAAGTGAGAATCCTCAAAAATCTTCCAGTGTGAATAAAACCTAAAGGGTCAGTGACTATACAGGACCCACATTGCAGCTTGCTCTTGGGCACTCTGAGTACATATTATTGTTCTTGAACAAACAGCAGCTGTCTCTGAGTTTGGTCATCAATGGACTTGAAACACACATTAGGATAATCTCTTAACCATGTCCTATAAATATTCATAGTGGTTTAAACCCTGGTCACGGTAGAGGAGCCCAACAAGGAGTCTTTGGGCTGCTGATTCTTTCTGTGTCAGAGCAGCAGGGGGTGGTTAGAGGTACTGCAGCAAGTACCCATAGCCTCAAAGGGCTTCATCCCTTTTTGGTTCTACTTCCCAAACCCATTCTGTCTCAAAACCATTCCTTTTCTGGGAGTGGGAGAGTTCATTCCCAGGTTCAGTCACTTTGCTTTGAACACCTAGTACAAGTTCAGGCATATACATAAATTGCTGATTTTATGAGTGAGACACTGCATGATTTGTTGAGGCATGGGAAGAATATCCCAATACTTGGTCTAAACTATGGAAACCTGGTGTTTAATAAGGACTAGGAAGAGTAATGAGACACCAAGAGTACAATATCCTAGTTTTTGTAAACTTGGACGTGAATCGGGTAGATTGTGACAACTAGAAAGAGGTGAACCCAGAAGCAGAGGTTTCTAGGAAGAGTCACACTCACAAACAAGTAGAAATAACCCTTTCATTTTCCAGCATCCCAGAATTACCTGCAGGGTTGAGGAAGTTGAACAAGATCAAGCACCTCTCAGGTGAACCAAGGCAATAAGCTTGGGTTTTAAGCAAGCTCAGCAAAGATTAAGAGCACAGTGTAAATTGAGAAAAAAAAGAAAAAAACTCTGTGAGCCATTATGGTCAGCAACACTTGTCCTTATCTTGTCCTTTTTCCCAAAGCCTCAAGATAAGGACAAGCTGAACCCAGAGTTAGACACATTTGACTTAGAGATGCAGATCAG
This sequence comes from Crocidura indochinensis, assembly GCA_004027635.1. Lineage (NCBI taxonomy): Eukaryota > Metazoa > Chordata > Mammalia > Eulipotyphla > Soricidae > Crocidura > Crocidura indochinensis. The sequence goes on along the minus strand of PVKC010000942.1, from coordinate 37,256 downwards.
GTAAGTAAGGTTCAGGGAGCAAGCCCAGGAAGGTATCTACTGGTCACTATGCACTTACCATCTCCAACCTCCCTACCCCCTGCTTAAAGTATTCTCTTTTTCTATAAAAACTACTTTATATACAGACAAGATTACTTTGAGGATATGAGTCTACCATTTTCCAATGTGCTGGTTGGCTAAGTTCTAAGTTCCTTCTCAACCAACACTATTTTTCCAACCAACTGGCAACTGAACAGCAGTAGAAATATCTTCAAGTTCTAGTTCCAGAAGAAACTTGAAATTAAAACAAAAACTTGAAATAAAATCTATATAGTACATCACTTAATCCACATATTCCATGTTGTAGATGGAGGATCACTTCATCTCTTAATCAGAGAGAAGGTTAATTGCTTCAAAGGGATCATAAAATCCTTTTCAAAAGATATTCAAAGACAGATACATTATATTTCAGGAACCATGAGATTTTTGGCTTCTCTATCCTGGGTAATACAGACTGACAGGTTGTAAAATAGCCGAAAGGTAGGCAAAGTAGACAGGAATATAGATAAGATCTACAAGTCTGAGTAACAAAACAATAGCAATATTACAGTTATAGGTGGGGTACTTTTTACTGGTTGTGGTACTGTGGAAGGCCTTGGTACTGGAAAGGATGGAATCTGGATGAATATTCATAGATATTAGGGATCAGAGATCAGATCCAATGGTATCTGAAACCCAAAAGACAGCTCTGGTCTGCAAAACAGGTAGACAAGGGTTGTTATTCTTGTTATTTAAGTGTTTGATTCAGTTATCTACTCCCTAAACTATAAAAAAGGTAAAGTTTAAATAAGAGGAGGGAAAGGAAGTAAAATGCACTAATTAGGGGCTATCAGAGACTTAGTTTCTATATTTACATAAATGGAAAAGATCTCTGGTCTTCTTTCCTGATCTTCACCATATGGTCATAGGCTGGCAGAAAACAGGAAGCAGGGTAAAGGAACATGAGGAACTTGGCAACTTTAAGCATTAGCTTTGCAAATGGCTCTGTGATCTTATGCAAATTTCTTAACCTCTCTGGGCTTCAGTCAAATAGTTTGTAAAAATTAAAATTACTAATGTAAATTAAAATGGAGTTCTTTGAACTTGTAGAGACCACATAAATGTTAATAGAATGTTTCAATTGATAATAAGAATTCAAGTACTATTTCTTCCAATGGAATTACATGCATTGCCCTCATCAATCTCTAATAATATTATGCCATAGTTTGAATAATGCTATGCACTTTGATGGTTCAGACTGGAAAAGAGAGACATTTTGTTCAAAGTAAAATGACAAAAAAGATATGAAACCAGTCTTTAGAATTGGTATCACATTATGTATAAAATGTACATGAAGCCAGATATGATGTCATGTTAACACTAGTTTAATTATGTAGAGCTTATATATGATCCAGAAATTCATATGGTATCTACTTTTTGGCATTTACCTATTTGGCCCCAAGCCATTATTTTCTTTAAAGATATTTGCTCTGTTACGTTCATTGCAGCAATATTCCCACAGCTAAGATTTGGAAAGAACCCAAGTGATCAAGAACAGATGATCAGATAAGAGAGACTATGGTTTATATACACTATAGAATATTACCCAGCTGGGAGAGAGTTGAGGTCATGCAATGCACCACTGTGTGGAAGGAGCTTGATGGTATCATTCTGAATAAAGTCAGTCAGAGGGACGGGCAAATACAAGATGTAGAATATTTATATGTAGAGTGTAAAGGAATATAGCAAGGGAATAACAATTAGCAAATAAAAAGAAACCTCGAGAGTTGATGTTTATAATGGAGTCTGAAAAGAAATATGGGGAGACCTTGAGACATTAGTGAAGGGAAGACAACACTTATGAAGGGGGTAGTGTCAGAACATTGGATGCCTGAAACTCTATTAATGGTAATGTAAATCACAATGTCTAAAAAATGAATAAATAAAGAATAGTTCAATTATCTTAAACATAAAGGCTGTGTATTCTTGCTACATTTGTCACAGGGATAGAAAAACAGCTACAGAAGGGAAGAAGCTAGTGTAGAACAAAAACATAGGGTCCTTCAATAATTCCACTGCCTTTAATTTTAGTGGGGATGAAGAAAATAATTTATTCTGTGTGATGTTGGCATGTTATCCGCATTTTCTTGAGGCTTCTTCTTTCTCCCCAAGATGTATGGGTGAAGTTCATTGGCGAGTTTCCATTTTGATAATGTGAGTGATGTGGGTGTGTATAAAAGTCCTTGAAGTTACAGGTTTCCTACCCAACATTGACCCTTTTTTTTTTTTTTGCTCACAGGATAAGCTCTGTCCACATGTCTACCTGACCTATAAGAGGTATAATGGGATATGAATTAAGGAAGAAAGGAATGAAAAGAGGTGGTTACAATTTTTTTTAAGATTGGTGACTTTTTTGGTGGGGGGGGAACCAGAATATGTAATAGACACTTAATTATGATTTATATCAATGAAAAAATCACCAATGGAATAACATACTCATTCACTTAAGTCATTCTTTCTAAGAAATTTTAGATAAAACTTAAAGCTATAGATACTGGGCTGAAATATAATAGAGGACCAGTCCTAAAGAGGACCAGAGACAAAAACCAGTGTGACAAGTTTAAAAGTATGTGCTTCTTCCCATGCAGACTATGTGTCATTCTTTATTGCAACAAGTTGAGTTTTTGGGAGGAGCCTTTTTTGGATTTAGACATGGGGAATAACAAACAGAAGCTCTGCTTAATAAAAAAGAAAAATAAATGGTGTGTTCTGACAATAAGTAAATAGGCAAAGTTTTGCATAGTGGTTGAAGTGGAGAGCCCTGATGATATATTAAAGTCTTAAAATCATGGTCCCTAAAAAGGTGACTTTCTTTTTTTCAACACAGGATTGCTTGGTTCTAGATGTAGTTGAGGTTAACCAAGTTCATAGCAACAAGAAGGGGTTCTATGCAATGTGAGGGTCCTTATAAAGCAGAGAATCTGGGACAGAGATCAGAGGAAGGAATCTGCAAGCTAAAGGACGTCAAAGAGAGGTGAAAATACTGAAAACTAGTTAGAGCAGGATAGGATAGATTACCCCTATGGGATTTATGGAGAGATGTCCCTGTTCATCCAAACTTCCAATCCAAAACTGGGAATCAATGTATTTCCATTTTTGAAACCTCTCAGTTTGTACTGAAGTATAATGGAAAGCCTAGGAAACGAACACAAATATGATATAGGTTACATCAAGCCACAAGATATGCAGCAATAAAAAACTTTAAAAATTGAGCCTGAATTTTGAAGGTGGGTAGAAATTTGGAGGTGGGTAAAAATATCAATGAAACCAAGATAGTTACTTTTTGGTTCCATTCCCCAAATTCACAATCCCTCAAGTGGGACTCCCTACCACACTTGTGCCCACACTTGTAGGTTCTCATCCTCAGTGTGTAGACCCATTTCCTCATTTCCTGTTACTGTTTCCTGGTTCACCTCGAGAACTTGATCTGAAAGGGTTCACTAGCAAATTAGTAATGTAAATAAGATAAGACTAGCATCCTCCATGTCTGTGGGAAAGGCTGCTGCCCAGTGCTCACTTACATACAACATGGTGGTACCTCTGAAAAAGTACCTCATGTTCAAGAATGCAGGTCCTTAGGGCCAAGCCCTCACCCCTCCTTTGACTTAACAGACAGGACAGTCAGGATCTCACCTAAAGCATCAGGTTAAGGAAAGCCTGGGTGACAGAGAGCAGCTATAGTACAGTTTTAAAGAGGACCAGAGACAAGAATTCAACCAGGAAGCATTTACTGGATAAAGAATATTGTAGGTTGGGGCCGGGCGGTGGCGCTGGAAGTAAGGTGCCTGCCTTACTGCGCTAGCCCTGGAAGGACCGCGGTTCGATCCCCCGTGCCCCATATGGTCCCCCAGGCCAGGGGCGACTTCTGAGCGCATAGCCAGGAGTAACCCGAGTGTCACTGGGTGTGGCCCAAAAAACCAAAAAAAAAAAAAAAAAAAAGAATATTGTAGGGGCAAGACCAGGCCATCTTGATTATTGTACTAAAAGAACACTCCCAACGATGCTCTCTGCCATTTTTTGTACATGCAATGTATATGCTAATTGTGTGTTCTTCAATTGCACATAGTTACCTATTCTTCCTCATGAATTTTGTATAAATTTTCCGAAAAACTACTAGAAAATGTATGAGCTGCTATGTCACTCTCTCTCTCGCTGGGCATAAAACCAGGCACCTTTGAAACTGTTTTCCAGCCCATTCTGGCGGAATACTTTCCAACTTAAAAAGTTTCATTGCCAAGAAAGTCCCCTTCTCTTTTTTTTTTTTTAATTGCTCTCTGCCTATTTGAGAATGACTATCCCTTTCCAGCCTTTTCATATCCTGTGAATCAAAGGAATGAATAAGATCATGCCAGAGACACAATTCATTGCATATCCAAATTATGCTAGAGGGTTCTTCCCAGGCCCTAGAGAGATTGCCTGTGTATGTTACAGGAGTCCAGGGATGGAAGGATGAGGGTATAGTTTGTGGAAGCACACAATGTTTCTGCTTTTGAAGTTGCAATAAAATGAGAGGCTCCTGCTGCTAGGATCTCTCTCTCTCCCAGGGCAAAGGTCATGGCTGGGTCTCTGTGATCTGTACTGATGACTCCCAGGCAAGCCTCTGCTCTACTCTTCTGAATGTATCTAGTGGAGTGTTAGCAAGCAAGTGCCTGGTATAGGAGTTAAAACCTCAGGGATCAGATGAAAACAATCCTTATAGCAGGGGGGAACACTATTGCTTAATGAGTTCCTCTCCCCAGAGACCTGACCTTCTAGAAGGCCTTACCTGTGTTCCTTACCCATCCCAACCCTTCTCTCTGTGCCTGGCAGGATACTGGCTCTCAGTTTCCACAGTATAAGCGTGACTAAGTCAATTCCTCCTCTCTGCCAATGTGTGGATGCATTCGGAACACAGATGAACAAAGGTCGACGCATAATAATTGATGAGTTTAGTTGCACATTCCTTGGTCACACATGCATTTGTTTGGGGGGAAGGGAGGGAAGGCTGGTATGGATTTGCATGTCTTTTCCTTAGAGTCTGGAAATAATTTCTCTTTCATTTCTTCCTTTCTGAAGTGTGACAGTCAAGTCCTTTGCATACAGTCAACACTTGTACCTGAGGCTGATTCTCGACCAAAGTTCAAGAATAATCTTCCCGAAAGGAGTTGCCATTATTCAAAACTTCAGTTTCCCTCACCTGTGTGATAATAAGTGCAGTAAGGGAGTGACATCTATTCAAAGGCCAAAGAACCTGAGAAGTGTTCTACCAGATATTACTAGAACAAAGAGATGGGAAGGGGATAGCAAGGAGGAAAGTAGAGAAAGGGGTCCTCCCTGAGAAAGTGGTGGAGAAAATGTTCACTCTGGGGGAGGAGTTGTTGACATATAGTATGAAATACTGTCATTAATATTAAAAATAATAGTAACTGAAAAAATTTAAGCTACACTTTCTGTTGGTGATTGGGATTTTTCACAGTTCAGCATTCTTTAGGGTTGAGGATAAGATCAAATTATACTCATCTTTAAGAATTGGTGTTGAAACATTATATGCCTAAAGCCCAATCATGAATAACTTTGCAATTTCACAGTGACTAAATAAAAATATTTCTCTAAAAAGATCACTCTTACCTTTAAACATCCCACTTTAAACATCCCAGTATTGGGGACTGGAACAATAGCATAGTGGGTAAGATATTTGCCTTGTATGCAGAAGATCTAGGTTTGATCCCTGGAATCCTATATGGTCTTGAGTCTACTAGAAGTAGAGTGCAGAGTCAGGAGAAATCCCTGAGTGTTGAGTGTGGTGAAAAGGAAGGAAGGAAGGAAGGAAGGAAGGAGGGAAGGAAGGAAGGAAGGAAGGAAGGAAGGAAGGAAGGGAGGGAGGGAGGGAGGGAGGGAAGGAAAGGAAAGGAAAGGAAAGGAAAGGAAAGGAAGGGAAGAAAGAAAGAAATAAAGAAAGAAAAAGAAAGAAAGAAAGAAAGAAAGAAAGAAAGAAGAAAGAAAGAAAGAAAGAAAGAAAGAGAAAGAAAAAGAGAAAGAAGAAAGAAATAAATAAAGAGAGAAAGAAAAAGAGAGAGAGAGAAAGAAAAAGAAAAAAGAAAGAAAGAAAGAGAAGGAAGGAATGAAGGAATGAAGAAAGAAAAAACTTTTCTTTGAACAAGACTTTTGAACTGACCTCATATGAAATTCATCAAAAATATGCAAACCCAGGGGACCAGAGAGATAGCACAGCAGTAGGGCATTTGCCTTGCACACAACCAACTCATGCAGATGGTGGTTCAAATCCCGGCATCCCATATAGTCCCCTTAGCCTGCCAGGAGTGATTACTGGGTGCAGAGCCAGGAGTAATCCCTGATCATTGCCAGATGTGACCCAAAAAACAATAGATAGATAGATGATAGATAGATAGATGATAGGTAGATAGATAGATAGATAGATAGATGATAGATAGATAGATATGTATATATAGATAAATATCGATATGTATATGTATAGACACAAACCCTTGCAGAAAACACCCCCCCAGGCTCTACCCCCATGCCAATAACAAAAAATTAGGTGCCTTTCCATCAACTTCAGCAAGTATGGTGACCAGGACAGCTGCAATTCTGAATGTTTATCTTAGTGAACTTAATCTCTTTTCTTTATCTGAGCGGCTGATAGTTCCTTTTGTATTTTGGGGTACAAATATCTTGGGCTTTGAAATAAATTCACAAATTTCAAGTCCATACCCTGTTATTTCATCATCTTTCCACTCTGGAGTGGGGAGTGGGTCACTGTTAAATTATCCTCTCTCCCTAGAGGACTCAACCTAGACACAGGGCCACACAGGGCAAAACTCTGGGATTAAGTCTTTCATCAGAAAGAGAGGCTGAGAACTCAGAACTTTCTGGTGGTTTCTGTGGAGAGAAAGAGGAAGACAGGGCAAGCCAGTTTAGGATGACACCAGGACAGTGCCAGTGATCAAGTATTTGGTCCCAGGGCTATCAAGGTTGCTATCAAGGTCTGGAGTGTGAGCATTTCTGAGGAAAATAGTTAAGGGTATAGACTTTAAGTTGCTCAATAGGTAGAAGTGACCTGTAACAGGTTCTCGCCAAGACTTAAAAAACTGGGTCAAGACAACTACTTTGCCCAATAGTTATTTATTTTATAAATCCCAGAAAATCACAAGAAGTTAGAGCACTATTGAAAATGTAGCCACTGCAGAAAAACTGTGGTAGCTCCTAAAAACTTAAAGATAGAACAAGCACCTAGTTCAACAGTGGATCCTGAATCCCATGTCTGCACACACCAAACAAATAAAAACAGAATCTCAGGTTAGAGTCCAGAGGGTGGCTCAATGCCAATAGCTGTCTCAAGAGTGTGAGGTCATGAGTTTGTTCCCTGATGCTCCACATGTGTAAACCATAGTCATAGCAGTTCTGCCCCAGCAGTGTCAATATGTGAGTCTCAAATCTAAAATGTGTGATCCCCAATTGAGCACTATGATTAAAAGCACTAAGTAAGTACTGTGGCCAGCACTCTGTTTTGTAGGAAATAGCACGATCAGAATGAGCTCCTGCACTTTAAGGATTTGAAGTCTGTGAGTAGGTTTGTAAGATTCACAACTAAAGCGGGAAAGACCCAAAAAGAACTAATGTCAAATGTAAGACTTACTCGATAAAATCTGAACTGCCCCAACCCATGGTGATCATCATAGCAAATTTGGCAAGGGAAAGGGAAAGAAATACAAATACAAAAAAAAAATACAAATACAATTAGAGTCTCATTAAGTATTTGTATCTTCATTGCTATTGGCAGCATCATACACAATGAAGGAAAGGGAAAGTGAGCCATTAAGTAGAAGGAAATCCTGACACAAGCTACAATAAGCATGGACCTTGATACTAGGTTCCATGAGATGAACCAAATAAAGAGACAGAAACAATGGCATATTCCAGGGAGAGGCTATAAAGAGTTACTATTTGATTGAAAGTGAAAATTTATTTTGCAAGGTGAGAATTTATGGAGTTGGATTATACAAGCATGTACAAGGACTTAATATTCTTAAATCATGTACTCAGAAATAGCTAGGTGGACATGTAGCCTCACTGCAAATATAAAATTATAATATTGACATGATTAGAAACAGCTCAATAAATACTACTGTGGGTGTGAGAAAATACAAACAAAAAATTCAGATGATGAAAGTTCTATTCATAACAAATTGAGTCAAATCAGTGTACACATAAAAACACCATATTAAAGTTATCACCCTATCTCTGTACCTCCAGGGAGACACAGCTCTGGCTCCACCAGGCAGTATATTCATTTCCTACATCTAATGGGGAGAACCTACTCCTGATACTCCCTGAATACCTGCGTTCTTCCTGTGCTTCTCCCTTTCCCCAGGTATCACACAAACTATGATATGCTGGCTAGCCTTATCAATGTTTGACATCAGAATAGTTGTCTCCTTGGACTTTCTAATTGGTATTTGGACAAAGGTTCAAGTGCTCTCTTCCCTCAAGTTGATCTGTCAGTCACTTTCCTGACCTGAGCAGGAGGTGTGACCTAAGAAGCTGTATAGCCCCTGCCCAGGACTTAACTGTGTCATCAATAATGATGGCCTTAGCTACTGGTCCCTGAGCATTATCTATGCACCAAGCTTCACTCCTGTGCTTTGCAACCAACACATCTCATTTACCCAAGAATCTTGGAGTGCACTATTACACCCAGGCATAAATGTTGAGTTGAAAAGTTACCAGTTTGCTGCTACAATAGGCAGGACACTGAAATCTGATTCTGAGCCACAGGGAAAGATTTATCAATCAATTCAAAGAATCTTCTTTGGGCCTCCACTGCCAAGTTACTGCAGAGATTCAAATGCTTGCTAGTTTTAAGTAGGAGATTGCTAGCTTGCCTGTCAAATATTCAGGCATAATTTTGTCACTTTAAGAAATCAAGGCAATTTCAGCGCTTGACAAAGGTAAAATCTTCTAAAGCTTGGGAGTATTGGGAAAGGGAATAAAAGAGACATTAATAGAATGACATATTTTTAGTGTAACACTTCAAAGAAAACTCTGGGGGAGCAAAAAATAAAACGAACGACCTAAATATGTTTTTTTTTCTTTTTATATACTCTGAACACTGAAAGACGTGGGTTGTGTTGGTTCTTTGAACAGCCCCAAACAGAAAAGGATTTTAATACAGTGACAACTCCCTTGGACAAACCTTCTAATTTAGTCTGGATAACTGTCCCTTGTCAGAAGATGATGTTTATCACTGAACTCAGTGACACTACACAGAATTCTCAATTTCATCACCTCTAAAGTAAGACCTGCGGTTCTAACTTCACAGAAATGTGACAGGCCTTATTGGAATCTAATATATTGAATCTCTCTGAAATATCAATATATTCAATAGTTTATTCTTTATTTCATATTTATATAAATCAATTATTTTGATCAAGTGAATGGATGGTGAGAAATACATCATAGACATATTTGTCATAGATATGTCCATATCAAAGACATGGACGTGTCTTTCCTTTAATTTACTAAATAGGCTTTTATCTGAACATTGCATAAACGATATACTTAGGATTAACAACATGATTGAAATAGTTCTGCCACTTTTGCTAAGTTGCTGGGAAGCTAGAAAATGTTTGCTTTATACACAACTCTGAAGTTCTGAGTTGATTGGAATCTTGTCAGACTCCTAAGTTGAGATCCAGTCTTCTCTTGACCCCATGTCTCCTTGCTCACCGGATCTAGCACAGCCAGGAACTATAATACTTTACAACGTGATAAAAGTATAATTGGTACATGAATATGTAATACATCAGAGGTGATTATACAAACCGGTCAAGTATGTACAACTGACACTTATTTTCAAATGAGAAGGAAAGGTTCATAAAATCTTTCTACATTGTTTGAACACGTTACCCTCACTTCCATTCTCTGAACTGATTGTGGAATTGAAGGCAGGTTACCTGTTCATGCAAAGTCATATACCTACAATCATAGGATGTGGTTGTAGGGCAAACTGTAAGGTAGGGCTAATACCTGAGTTCCAAAAATAACCCCAAGAACCAGATATTTTGCCAGATATCCTAGGGAAGGTTAACCAAAGAAACACAAGAGAAAGTCTCTCCTGCAAGTAAAATTAGAATCTAGTTGTGGAACAAAGTCAAAGCATACATGATGGAAATTATCACCATGAAGGGACCATGAAGTTCCAGGGGCTTAATACTCAGAACCAAGGGATCATTGCACCAGAAGCTCCTTCCACCTCATCTTTTCCCATCGCATATCTTAAGCTAATACTCTTTTCTCAGGAATATTACAATTCAGTTTCAGCCCTTCTGAGCCCAAGACTAGAAAAGTTCATGCTGATCGCACTTACTTTTGTTGCAGGGACTCTGCCAGCACCCCATTCCATCACTGCTACTGAAATAATAAGAGAAGATCAGAAGCCAAAAACGCATCCTGCTTCCAATGGTCAAGTCCAACCACGGGAGACTCACTCAGCAGAATTTGAAACTTAAGGAAAGTGTCACACCATGACAGCTTTTTAGAGAAATTTGAACCAAATAGTTCATTGTGCAGAATCCACTAGTTGCTGCTGATCTGGCCTTGTCCTTGTCTGCTTTTGGTGTCCAGTCCTTTCTTAACTCTGAAAAATCTATAACTCTCTGTGTCTCTCTGTCTCTCTCTTTATCTCTCTCCCTCCCTCCCTCCCTCCCTCCCTCTCTCTCTCTCTCTCTCTCTCTCTCTCTCACACACACACACACACACACACACACACACACACAAACACACACTCTGTGTGTCTTTCTCTCTCTGGATCTTTTTGTCTCACTCTGTGTATCTCTATGTTTCTATTGTTTAAACCGAGGTTCCTAACTGATTGTTATATCAAAAAAATTAAGAACTTTTGTGTCTATCATAGAATTTGATGTATAGTGAGTTCTGGGGAAAAGATACTATTTCAACTACTAAATTCCTCACTCACACCAGCCCTGCTTCACAGTTTCCTTGCTAGCTACCCACCTCTTCTTGTTCCTAGACTATGGCCAATTTCAGGAAGCCAAGTTCCAGTTCAGGCTATTAGGAAAGTTTTCCCAGCTGAATTCTTTCACACATCTCCAAAGTAGTTCAAAAGTTCTTCCCAAATGAGTTAAAATATTTGACATTTAAACTTCCCCTAGTTATGCTTCCTTCTTGATGGGACCAGGAGGTTTTCTGCATCAGATCATTTCAGAGTCAAGAAAACCAACATCTATCTGGTTGCAAAACTCGCTGGGCATTCTCTAAGGGATAATAATATCTCATGCATTTGAAAAGCAAATATCTGAAGGGGTTTCAAAGTTCTTTCCCAACCATTAGGTAATTTGTTCTCACAAAAGCTCTGAACCACAGATTGCTGTGGGATTACTAGACTCCGTTTTAGGAGACTACACTACCCCAGAAAGATTGAATCATTTTTTCAAGTCATCAGGTTGATCCAGGGCAGTGCTCAAACTCAGTGTTTATCCTTATCATTTAATTTATTTGACTACTGCATTCAACCAAGTGTCTCATATCACAAGATTGTCATATTATGCACCAGGAAGACATGATTTGAAAGGATATCTTTCAGTTATTATCCTGCTAGTCAGCCTGAAATATTTTCTCCAAAGTTGTTATTATCCAAAGTATGTATGCTATGGAAAATATCACAGTGACGGGAATTGAGTCTTTGAACAGATAAGAAATTTATCCAAGGTTACCAAGAAATGAACACTAAAGATGACATGGGATCACAGATCATGGAGAATAGGATTTTCTGGGTCATGCTTATATGAATAACCTGACCTGTGCCACTAACAGATCCCCATTACGTTTTTCTACCTGTTGGGATTCAGCAAATCAAGAGACATTCTCTCTTCGCTGTGCTACAACGTGTGAGGCATATCTGTATAAAAGAGTGTACAAAGTTATATAAGTAGTTTTTGCTACTGTGTAATGATTTATGGGGAAGAGGAAAGACAGGTCATGCACCTGGGAAGCATTCAAGTCATGCAGCTGCTCCATCTATTGCCAGAACTCAACAGAGCTAAACTCACACCAAGAGAAGCATCTAGATTCAGTTGTTTGGCCTCTTCCCACTTCCCTCCCCACAGGTAGAAAGAATATTTTCTTAAAGTTCACCTGTGTAATTCTATTTCCAGCATGGAGAGCACTGTAAGATAATGGTTCAGTTAATTATTGAGGAATTAAAATGGAAGTGCTATCTAAACTTTTAAAATGTCCCTCTTGCTATCAATTTAGTGTATTGTGATGAAAATGATTAATGTCATTCTAGTAAATACCATAAAATTAAAATCCTGAATACCAAGAAGGTGAAAGCCTTATCATTAGTAGAGTCCATTAGGAAGCCATGAATGCCTTCCTTATCTGTTCACATTAGGGAAGGAGACCTGGAGCAGATAAAGAAAATCATTTGAATCTTTGCAAATGCTGTAATTGGGATAATGTATTTTCTTACGTGTGGAGGGTTTGGAATCAACACATAACACATGGGAGGAAAAACTATACATGACATAAAATTTAAGCAAAACAGGCCAATGGAACAGAATAGAAAAGTCAAACAATAGACTCAAGCATGTCATGAAAAAGCATTTTAACACAGGGGGATGGATTAGATTATTAAATAAAAGTATTGGAACAATTCTACATTGGTTGAGGAGCTATCTCTAATTGTATGTTGTCCTCTAAATATACCCCAGGATAAAATATTTAGATTTTTTAATATAGAGTTTTAGGAAGTCAAATTAAAAATGCCCCTCTTAAATAAGAAACAAAAATGGAAAAATCAGTAGATTTGATAGGATATAATTGAACTTAAACCAAAATGTAGAAAATAGAAAAATTGTCAATAGTATATTTGAAAGATAAAATAATGATATATTTGAAATTATTTGCAATGTAAAATGGACATCTTTGTTATCTAAAGATCGTTGGTAAATAAATAAATAAGAAAGTGGAAAGTTGAAAACAATTTTGAAGCAAAAACCCAAAAACTGCATATAGATTTATTCTGCTAGGGATATCACAACAAAGTGACACGGACTGGGTGAATGAGGTGACAGATGAATTCATTATCTCACAATCCTAGAGGCTACATGTTCAAGATCAAGGTTCCAGCAGACTTGATTTCTCCCAAAGCCTCTCCTACTACCTCTCTAGTTCTTCTTGCTCTATGCCACTCAGCTCAGTGTCTTTTCCTTTCTTACAGAATTTTTATGAGAAATGAGATCTAAATTAAATCATAATTTATTGTTTTTGGAGGTTCAAATTAGAGAGGAAGTAAGAGAGATTTTTCCATTTAAACTCTTTTCTCAGTGTGAGTGGAACCCCTCTTCAACAAAACTCCTCAAAATATTTATTTATTGCAACTGATAAATCTATACTGACATGTTATCTTCAAAGTTCCTGTTTCACATCAGGGGAACTCTCCCAGTGGTAGGTAGTCTATCATACAGGTTAGTTTTATTATCACCCTCCCCATGTTATTTGCTCTACCTAGTGAACCCTCATTCACCTTTCCCTGAGTCAGTTTTCTTAAATTTAACTGCCAATTTGAAAACACCAACTTAAAAGAATATAGGAATTCTGTATTTATAGTAGCATTATTCACATTATCCCAAATAGGAAACAACTTAAATGCTCTGTGACAGATGACTAAAAAAAAAAAAAAAAAAAAAAAAAAAGTCACATGTCTTTAGTGGAATAGTACTCTGCTCTTAAAATGATGAAATTGTGCCTTTTATGATGACCTGGATGGAACTCAGGGTATAATTGACAAGTGAATGGATTCAGAAAGTGAAAGATTATCCCATTACTGGATGGTTTTGCTATCCACTGGATTGCAAATGCAACGTGAAATGTAAATGATCAAATCAAATACAGAAAAATACAACAAAAACTCATATTATGTGAAAAATGTGGTTTATTCACAGGGAAGGAGGCCAATCCTATGTGGGGGGGGGGCGTGTATAAAGATCAAGTGGAAGAGTGGAAATTGCAGTCTTTGAGAGATATAGCGGCAAGATGGAGACTTCCCTAGCTCAGAGAGCTGTGAATCCATTTCTGAAAACTCAAGTGGTTGGAAATCTGGGGTAAATTGAGTCATTGCTATTTTAAAATTCTGATCTATAAACAAATAACAATGAAGCTACTTTGTAAAGGGAAAATCCAGGGCTTATCACCCATATCTAGGAAAGTGCCTCTCTCTCCCATTGGACTTTGAGTCAAGAGCAGCACTTTAGGGTAGGAAGTTAGGTTTTGGGATGCAAGATGGGAACCGGTGTGGAGGGAAGCAAATTTGATAATGGGAATTCCCCTAATTCAATGTTAATATGTATGTATAATACTACTGTGAAAGATATGTAAGCCAATATGGTCAAAAGAAAAAAGAAGGAAAATGTATAAATCACTATCAACAAAAATAGAAGACATTAGAGAATGAAAAGAAAAATAGAACAAACGGTCTTTGCTTCCTTTTGTTTGTATGACCTTGGGTTTCCTTTCCCTCCCCCAACCCATTTCCAGAATCTTTACAGAAGAGAATGAAGAGAAAAACACTGACATTCAAAGTAGTTTGAGAATCCAATGTCAATTAAGAAAGACATCCATTGACTGGGAGATGGCTGAAAGACTAGAGGAACCATATGATCCCTGACCCTCTCTGGAGTTCTCCCTTCCAACCATGTACTGAAAGCATCACCAGAAGTAGCTCCAAAATGAGGGGGGAGAATTAAGTTCAGAAAACAGATATTGGTTTCTCAGAATCACCACCGCCACCGCCACCATCACCACCACCACCACCACCATGTTCACTGTGTGAATTAAAACCTACTCCGGAAAGACAGCATTTGCCTTGCTAGTGGCTGACCCAGGACCAAAGGTGATTCAAATCCCAGCATCCTATATGGTTCCCCGTACCTGCCAGGAGCGATTTCTGAGTAGAGAGCAAGAAGTAACACTTGAGCGCTGCTGAATGTGCCCCCCAAAACAAACAAACAAACCCTGCACCATGAAGGCCAGCTAAGAGATAAGTATGCTCAGGTCAAAAGGTTTCCTTTCTCAGAATGTTGAAATTCAGGTTGGAAACTATATTCTTAAGGGAAAGTGTGGGTTTGGAAAACAAAAAAGATCTGGGCTCAATTCTTGACTGGCAACTGAAGTGAATGATTCTGAACAACGAATCTTCAACTCTCTGAGTCTCATTTTCTTCCTATATGAAATAAGAGTGCCCAGGTCCAGAAAGTAGCAAAACCTCATGGAGAGGAGATGAGGAAGTTGGAAATATTGTGCCAAGATTTTATGGAGACATTTTCTTAAATGTGACTGAAATGATAAAATTGGTAACCATGCAGCAGAGAAACTTTTGGTCTTATACTGTTTTAAAAAAACAGCTAAGTAAAATAATTTTTTAAATGTAAACTGTGGGAGAGAGATAGTACAGCAAGCTAAGTGCTTGCCTTGTTTGTGGTCAACCAGGGTTCTATCTCAGGTATCCAATATAATCCTCTGAACCCAGCAGGAGTGATCCCTGAGTTCTGAGTTGGAAAGAGTTAAGTGCAAGGCACATAAAATTGCCCATCTGCATTGCTGATTCAGGCTGCCAATATCTATACATAATATATATTAATATTATATAAATATATTATATGCATTATTACATATTGAGATATGTTAATGTGGGGAGTAAAAAAAACAAAATTTATATTCTTTAATTTTGGAGGTAGGAACAATAAGTTCAAGGACTGAGCTTTCTGGCCAAATCTCTCTCCAACTCAGGTGGTAGCCTCCTGGCTGTATCCTCACATGGCCTTTTTCTTAGCAGGTGTGGTGAGAGTATGGATGCTATTTCTCTTTGAAGACAAGGATACTTGTTCTATTGAATTAGGACCCCTCATCTGTGATCTAATTTCACTTCTCCTGAAGGACACTCACTACAAAGCCCATCTAAGTAGGCAGTAGGGATTTCACACAAACTTGGGGAGGATGGAGGTCAGTCTTTCACTATCCCAATAATCTGGGGGAATATTGATCAGTGACATTAAATCTATGCACCTTGTTGTACAATTTGCATCACCCTGAACCTCTTTTCATGTTGCAAAACTAAATTCTGAATCCACAAAATACTTTTCATTCTTCTCTCCTTCCACACTGGCAACTGCTCACTCCGTCCCTGAGAATCTGACAGCTATCGGTAAAAGAGCAGAATCTAACAGAATATGTCTTTTTGGATTGGATTTGCTTCCCACTCCCAGTCCCCAAAAGTTATCCATGCTGTAACATGTGTACAGATATACTTCCTGTACATAATATACTACAGCACATATCTTCTGCTTTTAGCTATACATTCCCACTGCAGTTAAGGAAAAATAAATTCATGAAATTTTTCTAGTCATGGATTTGATATGGAGAGTATTAGACTGAGCAAAATGAGTCACAGAGAGGACTATACATAGAATGGTCACATTCATTTGTGGTATATTGAAAAAAGGACAGTATGTTATAATAGCCCAATGACAGTAGAAATGTGGGCCAGGATGACTGGTTCATGGCAAGAAGATTGACACGGAAAATGGAAAGAGCAGTTAGGGAAGTGAATAGACCACTATGACAATGATAGCTAGAAATGATCATTCTGGACAAGAACTGGGTGCTAAAGGGTGGTAAGGTGATATACATGTTATCCCCATCAGTAATTATATTGCAAACCACAGTATCTAAAAAAACGTAATAGTGAGAGAGAGAAAGAGAGAGATAAAAATGTCTGCCATAGAGGCAGGCAGGAGGAGGAGAGGAGGGAGAGCTGGAGGGAAACTGGTGACATTGGTAGTGGTAAATGTGCACTGGTGTATGGATGGGTGGGATATTATCACTGAAACTCAATTATAAATGACTTTGTAACCCTATCTCATGGTTATTTTATTAAAAATATTTTTAAAAATTAAAAAAGGCTGTATCTTAAAAGCATACACAGATGCCACACTTGAGGTATAGATGCCCGAGGCATACACAATGTCAAAATTAATTATATTGCACACTTGAAATATTGTGCACAGACAGATACACATCATTTTTGATCATCTTTACAGAAATACTGCTTGCTATGAAAATCAACATACAGAAGAAATCCTTATTGGCCTCAGTGACTGTGAAGTTTTGGAAGCTTCAGAAAGGCCCCAGTCTCATCCTTGAGATTTCCAACACAGGTTATCTGCCCACTCTGTTTTGTTTCTCTTGTAAACTGACTTGTTCTAAGATGCAATAGTGACAGATTCTTCTAATTCCAGGCAAAAACTGCCAAGTGTACACAGGGAAGAAAATCCTGATTTGTTAAATGTTTCCAGAACAAAACTAGACTTTTTCTTTGGTTGGCAAAAATGTTTGTCAATGATGTTGATTACAAGAAATTGGTATTCAGATAGAGTGTGGATTGAGTGTGATTTGGGTCATAGAGAGGATTTCTATGGTACATTCAAGAGAAGATATTTTTCTATAGAAAGGGATACATCCACCCTGATTCTTTGTTGGTGGGAATATCATCTGGTTTAGCCTCTATGACAGGAATATAAAGATTTTTTAAAAACGTAAATAAAACTCTCATAGGATTCAGTGATACCAAGTTTTAGCATCTATCTCTAAAACACAATTTGCAAGGGTATATGCACACCTATGGTCTTTGAAGTACTTAGTACAATAGCCAAGATATGGAAAGAACCAAAATGTCCAATCACAGATGAATGGAACAAGAAATTTTGGTATATATATAAACAATGGATTACTATGAAGCTCTAAAAAAGAACCGAATCATGCAATTTGTCTCAACATGGATGGAACAAAAAATGTCATGGCACTTATTATTCACTAAGTAAAGTGAATCAGAAAGATGGAGCCAGGCACAGAACCATTTTTCTCATATGTAGGATTTAAAGACAGCAAGGAAAATATAAAAGGTCAAACATTGAAGGTCAATGAGCAGACTGATCCATAAAACTGAGTTGTAATGGAAGGTAAAAGGAAGAGTACTGGGGTGCTTGCAGAGGGATAAAACTATCATTAATAATATTTTAAACCACAGTACCTCATCAATAAAAAATTAGTTATAAAACTAAAGAGATACTTATTCACCAGAAAGTGAGAGATGAATGAGCTCACATAGAAACATGCACACTATGCTGATGGTTTTTTGTGTTACAGGACATGTGGGGACCTGACTCCAAATAACAAAGTTCCTGAGATCAGTTGTCTAAACAAATGAAAATTCTTAATCATAATAATCCAGAGCATAATGCTATTTGCCTAGAAGAGTGGTGATCCAGATTTTATTTTAATGACTAATATTTAAACCCAGGAAGTTTTGTTCATAAAAAATCACAATTCCAACTTAATTTAACTATGCCAGACACTTTATTATTCATGTATTTATTTTAAAAATTTCCCATCCATTAATTATATAAATCATTGAAATGTTATTTGAGCTACTGGATAACCAGTATCCAGTACTCCCAAATTAGGAGCATTTACTTTCTTGAAGGAGAGGACGTGCAGTGATACTTGAAAATGACTCCCCACTCTATGCTTGGTGGTGATCAGAAATCATTCTAGTAGTGTTAGGGGATTATGGGGACTAAACCTAGATCTCTTGCTTACAAAGCCTGACTCTAGCCCCTGGAAGCTATATCTCTAGTCCAGAATAGCCAAATTTTAATCTCTCTCCTCCAATGACTCAATTTAACCTGAAACAGGGACTGGGGTATTATTAGGTCAGTTGGGTAGGAGTAAAATTAACAAAAGTAAAAAATCAACTACTGTGTGATCAGCACGCTACGAAGCCTTATCTTCACAGCTTTACTCAAATTCGATTTCTTTTAGGATGCTTAACAACTTCCTCCAAATATGTCCAGGGTTCCACACAAAATGAATACACAACAGCTTTGAAATTGTCATTCAAGTGTCAGATACAATCACAACCTTTACATTTATTGTCCTTCAACAGGTTCTTGGCCCTGCCTTTGACTACTACTACATTATGTGAAAATGGCAAAATAGCATCTTGTGAAAGTGGCAAGATACCTGGGTTGGGGAGCGCCCAGGGGCACATATTATGGACTTTTTCTCAAAAGCCACTGTACTGAGCTAGAATGGTACCCAGTCACAAGGGTGATTGTGGGAACGACAGCCATGATGTTTCCTATATGTAGCATGATCTCAAGTCTTCGATATCCTCAGACCCTTCTTTATCTATTATAATGAAATACTCTCTAAGTACCAGGATGTTTATGGGTAGCCCACTAGTTCTTAGTTTCTTTTCAGGAGTTTCCTTCCCCTAAATGAGCCAATATTTACAGATGTTCTTCTAGCTGTTCAATATTTCATGTCATTTAAAAAGTCTCTTCCCAGGACTGGAGCAGTAACACAGGGGTTGGGCATTTGCCTTGCATGTAGCTGACTTGGACCAACCTAGGTTCTATTCCTACCATCCTATATGGTCCCCCAAGTCTGCTAGGAGTAATATCTGAGTGAAGAGCAGGAGTAATCCCTGAGTACCTCTGGGTGTGGTCCCAAAACAAGTCTCTTCCCTTGGGATATGTCTGCTCTATCTCCCATCTCTCTTTTCTATCTTTCCAATAGAATTAAGTCTGTTTTGTATTTTAAAGCAAAATTGAGCAGTGTGAGAATATAAACTTGGGGAGGAATGTGATCAGAGGGGATTCCTCCACACACACTGCTCTCTCCAGACCAGCTCTGTAACTATAACTGGAGCAAAAATTGAAAGGAAGAAAAAAGGCAAGAACAATGTCAAATTTGATGTTGCAGTCCCCACTCCATCCTTTTTATCTGTGGAGTTTTATACAGCAACCTCTAATCCCTTCCTGCTTCTGCATTCTCGGCGCCCGGTATAGTACTCAGATGGAACAGGAGCTCAAGAAGGCTTATATACTATTTAATGAATCAATGAATGATTCAGGCAATCAATTTAATTTGGCATATGCCTTCCTTGTAGGTGTGCCCATTAATTACCAATTACCAGTGTTTACATTCCAGTGCATAACCATTTTTTGCTGGCTTCTATAAACTCTCTGGGATGAGAGAATTGGTTTCTCAAATGACTTCCTGCATAAATTAGCCCATCTGAAAGTGAATGTTTATCCCAGACTCTTTGAAATTCACATCATTTGCACCAACACCCTGCTCAGACACTTCTTTAATTCCAGTCACCTGGGATTTCTGCCTACCTTTGTTACCAGCCCCAGCCTAATGCCACTTATCTTATCCACCTGGATTTACATATCAGAAAGGTCTAATCAAAGCCTGCCTGATTGTCACATCTACCCCAGTTACAAACCTGCCATCTAATCAAGAAGCCATACAGCAAATCAACATGCACTTCTTTCTGAAATATTTTGCAGACAAAATTGGAGCACATAAGTCAGAGCTGTGATACAAGGACAGCAAGAGACACCAGAGGAAAATCCCCTCCTTTACTAGGGAACGGAAAAGAAAGAGACAAGGCAAAGTGCTTTGTCTGCAGTTTGACACAATTGTGGGTGTGGGAGGGAAAAACCATGACCACCAACTAACATTTCTCTAACCTATGGATCCTAATTCACTTCCTCTAGTGTTCTCAGGGTTGACAAAAAAAAAAAAAAAAAATGCAAAGTAAGTATCTGAGATCCAGGATTTCTGTTTTTTTTTTTTTAATTGTATTTCTCTTCTGACAATTTCCTTTCTCTGCCCCCTCCCCAAATCCATCCTAGAAGTTGGCCTTGTACTCTTGAGAACTCACATTCATACAATTTTCACTGACCCCCTTGAACTATCATGTGGCCCACTATGGACCACATGGTTCCAGAAGAGATATGCTGCTTTTGTTCCTAACTCCTTAAACTCTGGGTTACAGGAACTAAAGAGGCAGTGCAAAGGTTAAGGCACTACATGGTTTCTTGAGTAGAATGACTCCTGTTTGGAATGCACTTTGAGCACAGAGTTGGTAGTATTACCTGAGCACAGCAAGATATGACCCCAAACCTCTACTTCCCTCCTCCAAAATAAAGGGTCATGAAAAATTTTTGAAATGGAAAAAAATATCTTTTAAAATAGTTATCATTTTGTTTGATGACCAGAAATTTTTATTTTTATACCTTTTAAAAATATATATCTACCATATATACTAGAGTATAAGCCGAGCTACTCACCCCCCCACTCCCCCACCCCCACCCCCCAGGCACAAAATTTGTGCCAAAAAACCCGAACTCGGTTTATACTTGGGTCATACAGGTTATTTGATTCTGGGCGTGCACAATAAATCAAATGCAAGTAGTCTCCAGTCATCTTTTGACATCTGCTGGAGGGGGCGATGCTTCAGCTCAGATCAAAGTACCAGCTGAGCTGAATAGGTGGGTGGCTGAACTGAATTTTACACCACTGAGGTATTTAAACCACAATATTCTGTGTTTTGTATGAGATCAGCAGCAGTGATGATGATATCTGCAAACTAAGTGATGATGACAATGTCTATGCTGATACCCTCACATCAGATACAGCTGAAGCTCTGTTTGGACATACAGATGGTGAGGGGGAGGAATCCAATCTTGAAGGATTTTAACCTTTGTGATTTAGCTTGATTACCTGTTAACCTATGGTTTTCTGTACTTTATTTAAAGTTGTAAAGTTATTGTTGCTAGTTTGCAGTTTTTCTTTAGCAATATATTGAAAAACATTTAACCTACTGACTCCTCGATTATTGTAATTGTTTTGGGTATATATTTTTATTTTTGAAATTTAACCAGTGGCTGCTGCATTTTCCACCTCGGCTTATACTCGAGTCACTAAGTTTTCCAGTTTTTAGGGTAAAATTAATGGGGTCATCTTATACTCGAGTCGGCTTATACTTTATCTATCTAGGGTCAAGAAAAAAATTAATGCAAAGGAACCAGGAGTGGAAAATTTTTAAGAAGTCGTGGTTTAATCCAACACTCTTCTTTGTTTTATGAACTTAGTCAGGTTTAGAGAAGGGAAGGACAACCATAGATATTGACTTCTCTTGCCCTTTTAGAATAGGACAGGAGCTACAGGCATAATTTCATTGGATCCTCATAGCTCCTATTTTGTTGATTCTTTTATTCTTCCCTTAATGCAAATAAGGAAAATGAGGCTTAACAATGTCATTTCTCCCATCATAGAGCAAGTAAGCAGTGAAGCCAGGACTCAAACTTATTTGTTCATTCAGCAAATGATTTATTTCCCTTCAAACAGATCAGTGCATCTTAAACTGTAATGTTCACACAAGTCACCTGAAGATTTGGTTAACATGCAGATCTCCTCTAAATTTTGAGTTGGAAATCTATCTTTTTTAAATAATCCCCAGAGCGATGCTGCCTGTACATTATTCAGTTTCTATGAGCACTACACCAAAGCACTTTATTTTTTGTGTCTTGATACTTTATTTATGTAAGAGGAATACAACTGTGCCATTCTTAGAGGTATATTTTTAGGAGTAAGTAAAATATTCCAGAATAGTACAGACTCCTACTCATGAGCAAGAGCAAAAACCTCAGGATATAGTATTCTGGTGAACTTAATTCTAAGCATTGGACTGGCAGGACAGAGATGAGAAGACATGATTGATGGTCTCAACGACCTTTAGTCTAATGGAGAATAAAGATATGGACTGACATTGCAGTAAGAAGGAAGCCCAAGAGTTCCCAAAACAACATCCTAGACAAAGCATAGGAATCATAGGAATCTTCCAAGAGAAGGATTTTCTTTGTTATCCCTGGTACACACCAAAGGAATACGTCCACGTAAGTGGCCATGCAACAAGGTACTGTCTTCTGTAGCCTGCAAAGACTTATCCCCCAAGATGAGTTTTTTCCCTTCCTGCAGAATCACTCACTCTCTTAATTTCCAGAACATCCTCTTACAGAACATGGTGCCCAGTCACTGGTCTCTGGCTGACTCCCATCTCCTAGAGATAGAGACTCTGAACATGTCTAGTTGGAACCTTATTTCAATGAGATCAGGAGGCTAATGATAATATCTGAAGAAATCCGTTCCCAAGAGAGGTTCGCTAACGGAGGTAGGGAGGACGAGTTCTCTCCCCTCCAGCTCGGAGAACGCGTCTACAATCCAGTAACCAGCGGTTCTGAGGTGAATTGGCGGGTAAACAGCTCACGGAGAGTCATGGAATTATCTTTATTCGGTGGAAAGAACTGAGATCCAATGACTCAGCATCCGTTCCAACCCCAAAAGCCCCAAACCTTACACAGACCTCTGTTTTATACACTAGAATCAGGTACCACCCTAGGGTAGGGGCAGAATGCCAGGTCACACCCTAGGGTAGGGTCCAATCGCTGATCAGGGTAGGATCAGGGTATGTCCAGAAATGTGTATACATTCCAAATCGTGATAAGATTAGAAATGCTTACATATGCAACAGTATCCACTTGTACACTAATCAGCCAGCCCTAGCACCTAATAAGAAATGTCTTTCCTTTCTATCTGGAATTGAGGAAAAGATTTTTCCAGTAGCTATTTGCGAGGGGCAATAAGAGGAATTAGCCTTGGATTTGTAGGAAAATGCAGGAGCATGCTAATCTCATGAGGAATATACATACCAATTTGCCAATCTTTTTCTGGAGACTGAATCAGACCATTTTTCTGTTAGAATAACTGTTTTTGTTTGTGGTCTTTGAGGAATGGAGTCAAAGAGAGAGAAACAAGACAGAAACTCCCTTACATATTAATTCAACCTCAAACATTTTTTCCCCAATACAAGGCACATTTTCCTTCACCTCTATGGTTTTTTAAAAAAACTTTTTTGAAGCATCGTGATTAACAATAGTGAGAACAATAGTGTTTTATGTAGATGACTTTCGAATAACACATCTCCCCATCAGTGTCAGTTTTCTCCATCAGTGACTAAGCATCCCCTCCCAAATATCAGTCTCCTTTTCCTGGGTAAGCCCATTTCTATAGATCAACTTTTCAGATTCTGTAACCTTTAGCCACTTGTCTCGACCATACTAAGTTCTTTATATTTCACAAATGAGAGAGGTCATTCTATATGTCTCTCCTTACTAACTACATTCAGCATGATATTCTCCAATTCCAATTGCTTAGTTGCAAATGGCATAGTGTTATTTTTTTCTTACAGATGAGTAGTATTCCATTATGTATATATGTCATAGTTTTTTCTTTATCCAATCTGCTGTCCTTGGACACTTGGGCTATTTCCAGATCTTAGCATTTTAAATTCTTAGCCACCCATGGCTTCGTCACTATAAGCCTACCATTTCTCCATTTCTTTACCAGGGAAATTAATTGTATTGCAATCTGTAGTTTGTTCATGGAGATAAAGACTTCCCTTGAGAGTCTCTATCCATTTGAATGTGTCCTTCCCCCCAAGGAAAATATTCTGTCTATAATTAAAATTATTTTTTAATCAAAAACTCATTTTTAACTTGAGAATTAGGAAACAAAACAATTCTAAAAAAAAAAAAAAAGAAACAAAGAAACAAAACCAAACAACCTGTTGAAATAAAATGGAAATAGAAGAGAAATGACTGCTGAGCTAGTGGCAGAGCCCAGAGCAGTGGCTCCTACTTTCCCAAATCTGTGGTCTATACAATGTTCTAAGGCCCAGAGATTGTCAACTTCTGGGCTGGACTGAAAGCAGGTGGGCAAAACCAAGATCTTGCAAACCACTCTTGCAGCAGTAAGTTTCAAAAGACCATAAGGCTGAGACACATAGTTGAAGAGCAGTGCAGCTTTCCCTACGGAACCTCAGATACTGCTACTGAACTGCTATTGAAAGTGCTGGAAATTGCCTGCAACAGAGCATGGAAAAGCTAGGCTCTCCTGGTCTGGTCTCTTGGTGTCTTGCAACAAAGGAGTCCCAGCTCCTTTGAAACTGCTAAGCCAGTTTCCATGCAGTAAAATGAACACTCACACCAGCTCATGTGTGTCAGCAGTAAATATTTTTGGCTAGAAGGTTACCATAGGGACTATAGCAGTAGAAGTGACTGGGTGGGAAGGGCATTTTTGACCTTGTCCCCCCATCCTACTGTCCAGCTCGAGTTATCTATTCCCTGAACTCTGCTATTCTTGCTGCCCACAGGAAACTCATTGATCCTTAGAGCACCCCATTGCTCCTCTCCATCTTTAAAGGGACTCAAGTTTATCTATCACCTTCTCTGAGAAGTCCCAAAGTCCCAGCAGCACAAGTGAGGTCTCTGTGCTCTGGGCACCTACTCTCTCCTGGGCTGATGTAGAACATGGTGTGACTATCTTTGGGTGTTCCATGTCCAGAGTTTGCACCTCTACAAGGATGTAAGCTGGGGGCAGGAGGTGAGGTATACAGGAGTTGCTTGTGGTCATCTTGCTCCCATCTCACTCAGGGTCTGGTCCCCTGTGGGAACTCAATAATAGCAATAAATTGAATCGATCTGAATCACAAGGGTATTGAGAAAAATAAAGAATGTCATCACTGTAGGGCGAGCAAGACGAATGGGCTTGTCCTATTGTTGAGACTGAATACTTGACACACTTTTGTTCCCAGTCTTTCTAGAACAAAGCAGGATTTCAAATAAATAAATAAAATGAAGTGGCATGAAATTAAATCAGCCAGCTCCCAGGGGTCTGAGAGTGAGGGAGCCACACAGTCAAGCCTGCTACCCCCTCCTAGGGGGCCCTGAGCAGGGGTGGAGATGGGCTGAAGCTAGAAGGACAGAGCCACCCTGGAAATCCCTTTTTAGAAAAACACCAGCTTTCCTTTCCCAGTGCCTATGCCTATAGAATTGCATTAGCATAAGCATTGTCATGTAATGAGTTGTCAGGCTGAAGATGTAATTATTGCAAAGCGGAAAGAAATTTCAAAAGTTGAGCTTTAATGGAAAAATGAGATGGGAGCTTTGGCGTTCAAGTATAAAACAAACTTTTTAATATTCATTCCTCCTGCACTCTTTGAAATTCACCTTCAGAGCGCCAAGGTGAACAAGGGGAAAAAAGTTCAATAATTTTCAAATCCTAATTATAATTCATCACAGGTGATTAAACAAGGCTGTGGGTATTTGTTGCTCATTTTTTTCCTTTTTACAGTGGACATTTAATTTTAATTAAAAAGGGAGGTTTTTTTTTCTTTTTTAATGATGTCTGGTTGCCTGTGCTATTTTATCCACTTCTCTTTCTCTATGTAGATTCAATTCTTCTATCCTTCAATGCTAACAGAAGATACTGCATACATATTAACGCCTTTTATTTTGATGGGGCAATCAATCAGTTCATCTACCTTCAGGGTTTTTATCCTTCTCAAAGAAGCCCACCTAAATACAACTGCTTACTTTTGCAGGCCCCTATAATTTAGCGAGCACAGTCACTCAGGAATTTCTGAGTTTCAGGTCTCTATCTGAAAAGTGGAGATAAAAATAATGAGAGATCCACTTTGCTATGCAAGATAAGTACTGAGGGCAGTCAGAAATAGGCTCTTGTAAGACTGTTTTGTAAAACTGCTACTCAATATGATGGCTAAGCACTCATTCAATGCTCTCCAAAGATATGTATTATTGACTAGTGTTCATTCAGGTATTCATTCAACAAACACTTAAAACTGATTTTGAGTACCCTGTGCTGTATTCAATTCTAAGGATTACAAAATGAAAAGAAAACCAGCCCCATACTATCTTTTCTTTTTTTCATTTTTTTTGGGGGGAGGGTCACACCCAGCAGCGCTCAGGGGTTACTCCTGGCTGTACGCTCAGAAATTGCTCCTGGAAGGCTCGGGGGACCATCTGGGATGCCAGGATTTGAACCACCGTCCTTCTGCATGCAAGGCAAACATCTACCTTCATGCTATCTCCCCATGCTATCTTTTGGTCCTGATAAACACAATTTAGGCTAGGAGCACACACACATAAATACACACATATACACATACAAACACACACACATCATTCCAAGAGAATCTCATATTCCTCAAAACTCTTAAAAGCACAGACTTTATTCCATGTTTGTAACAAGATGCAAAAGAACAGTCAATGAATAGTTCAGCGTATGCCTGTTAGAATTTCTTGGTTGCAAGCAACAGAAATAAATTCTTAGAGTGCTTATATGCACATACACATTTACTGGGAGGAAAAGTAGGTAATTAAGATTTTGGTGATAATGTGAAAAAACTGGACTTATTGAAAAATTAAAATGAAGGTAGATATATGGACCCAAGAAGCAAGAATTGATAAACAGGAAAAATCTATTTGTTATATAGAAGAATGTACTTCTAGAACTATTTCTTCCTATTCTAGACTTGACTACTGTGAGAATCTGTACAGACAGGGCAAGGCATCTTGAAAGCCAATCCTTCCCATGGGGAGGAAAGTTAACTTCCAAAAGGATTTCAGATGCTGCACTTATTATATCTGATTCTTCCTAGAAATGTAATATTGCTCCTTCTATTGGAGCATCATTTTCTCCAGGTCAGCACATGCTGACATCTCATGGTGAACCAGGAATCTACAGGGCCTTGATAAAGTCATATGAAGCTGATGTTTGTTCACCTGTACTAAGTCTTGAGCACTGCCAAGTATGAGCCAAAACAAAACAAAATAAACAAATAAAAATAAGAAATAGAGGAAGCCCCGTTAATCCATCCTAGGAGGGATGAGAGAAGGAAAGGTAGACAGATTTATGGATCCAACTTTGAACTTATTTCAATCCAGAAAGACTAAATTTAATGGTCAGGTGACTATGAGAATCTAATAAGAGTTGGAAAGGACAAAGAGGCTCACCTTTCTGTTCTGCTTTCAAAGTTAATTGTAAGGATTTGGTGACATCTAGTTTACATGCATGTGCAGATGAGAACATTTGAGATAGGGGAAAAGGAACATGTCTAAAAAGAAGATAGCTGTCATGGTAGGTAAGCCTGGGAATTATGGAAAATTTATATATTCACATAAAATAAAAGATTATCAGAAGGAAAAATATGACTACTAGGTGATATCATTGGAGACATTTCTATAATATTAATTTGGGAGAAGTATAGAAGATTTGGGCCACACCTAGAAGTGCTGAGGGGGATATTCCAACTATTTTTTCAAGAATGACCCTTGACAGTGCTTGGGGAACCATATGCCATCAGAAAAATACTAATATTTAAACTTTTTTGATTATGACTCAATATATACATACATGTCAAACGTGTGCAGGCACAGACGCACAACCCCAAACACCATGACTTTACTTTTGATATACTCTGATACTTTGTTATTCAATTTGATTTAAATAAAATTCTAGTCATAGCCACCAGATTGATTTAATGACTCACCAATATATCATGAAAAATATTGGCCTACAAGGTATGTCTGACTGAAGATCTTTACACAAGAATGCAAATCATGCCTATGGTACCCAGAGCCATCCATCAAGATTTTGCTTTAGGGATTACACTGAGTGTTTAGAAAAAGCATCAATGCTTGGTGATACTACTTGGAGAAAGAAACTGAGATTTAACACTAAGAACAAAGGCACATATAATTTTAAGTTGGGAAGGAAAGCAATAGGAACACAACTCTTTGCTTTATATTTTGTCTTGTTTTATATTTTTAAGGATCATAAGTAGCCTTTTGGGTGTGGGAACATTAAAATGAACACTTGGACAAACACAGGCAAAGGAGGGAACTTGCACTTGAACTCAGGAAACTATAAAGACTCCCACTTGAAACAGGGTCATGGAGAATGTCTTTCTCTCTCTCCCTCCCTCTTTCTCTTCCTCTTTCATTCTGAGACTAGATCCTCACTAAGAATCAGGCCTTTGATAGGCTCTGGATAAACTACTATGCCAATAGGGTCTTTGATCTACTTCCCATACTTTTATTTATTTTATTTAGCACTTTGCAACATTTGCAATATGTAAGACCATAGATGAATATGGAAACAAATAAGGACATCCTTGTATGTTAGACTCTCAACTTGCTAGTAAAACAAACCAAAAATCAATCTCTCAGGAATGGGAAAATTGGAATATTTGTTCCCTTGGGAAGAAAATGGGTAGTAGAAAGTCAGAAAGAAAATGATGATCTCAACTCAGAAATATTGTTTCTTTCTTATCTCCAGTTCTCTGCACCAATGTCAAACTCTCAGAGAAGTAGCCCCTGAATACTCTTGCTACAGAGTCTGAGAATAAGTTATTTCAACTCTTTTATATCCTTCATAGCAATCATAACTTGCATTTAGAATAAACTTTATTATTTATCTCTGTAACCATATGTTGTTTGGATAGCTTGGCCCAAGACACCTTGATAAGTTACATTAGATACATTAAATCAAATACTTTAGATGCATTAGATCAGATATTTCGAGTGGGCTCAGTTAAAAAAAATAGCAAAGGTTGGTGGTTCGAGTCCCAGTATCCCATATGGTCCCCCAAGTCTGCCAAGAGCTATTTCTGAGCATAGAGGCAGAAGTAACCCCTGAGCGTTGCTGGGGGTTTGTTTCAGGTTACAAAAACCAAAAAATACATAGCTAAAGAAATGGATCAAAAACCAGTCTTGCAGTGTTTATACCTCTCACCAATGCTAAAACATGAAATTGTCAGGTTATGGCAAGGTTGTACCAGTATCAATGCTAAAAAGTTTGCTTATGAGCGTTGCTTTCTGAAACACCTGGAAATGATGACGTTCCAATGATCTACTGTAACAACACGAGCAACTTCTTATATCACCATCATTTCAGATACAATGGGCTCACCATACAGAGATGATGAGATAAGGGATGGAATCTTGTTTATGTCAAGTATGGATCACACTTCTCTTTCCCCTTCCTCCAGTGATTTCATTAATATTTGAGTAAAATAGGAACACAGAACACATGAGGTGGGGAGATAAACAGTAAATGAGCCCTGGAAGGTCATGAATAGTCTGAATAGGTCTCTAATTAAGCAGTGTAGTGAAGCCCAGGGCAAGGGATCCATAGCCCACAGCAGTACTCAAGTGGGCCTGGCAGAACCAAGAAGGCCTCAGGCTCAGAGCTGTCAGTTTGAAGTCAGAATACCACATGGGGGCCAGGAGGGAATTTTTAGTAAGCCAACTCTCTTCCTCCACTTCAGACATAGCGCATAACACCTCCATACTCAGGCATGTTTTTTCTAATTTCCCAGAAAAAAATTGCTACACTCTAGATGTTCTTCCAAGAGATGAATTAACAAAAAAACCTCAGTGTATATATTTCTGCATATTTATAAATATGCTCGATGAAATAACATCTCTAAATATATAGAGCTGGATACAGGCTTTATGTAAAATACCTACTTCTATAATTACTTTGTATAATTTGGCCTCTCTGGTGAAATTTTCTTCATCTGAAAGTTAAGGTTACCTTCAGCTCTAAAAATCTGTTTTTCTCTCCCATTTGAAAATTTATATCTAGACTCTGATGAGATAAATGCTAAAAAAAGGGGGGGGGGAGCTTAGTACACAGGTGTGACGGAGTTGGGTTTCATAACTAGAAGAATCCTGATGGGATTTTTGATAAGGCATTTGGGTCTGTAAGTCTGAGGACTTGTTGAGAAAGAGAAGAAAGAGAAAAATAAATAAAGACAAGATAAACTTTTCTCTTTTGTATCACTCATTTATTCTACTTAATTTTGGTTTGGGGAGCACAGCCAGAGGTACCTAGAGCTTACTCCTGGCTCTGTGATCAGGACTCACTTCTGGAAATGCTTTGGCACCATGTCTGGTGCCACAGATTGAACCAGTACTGGACTCAGGTAAGATAAGCATCTTCATTCTTTTTGTTTGTTTGTTTTTTGTTTTTTGGGGCCATACCCATTTGATTACTCCTGGCTAAGAGCTCAGAAATTGCCCCTGGCTTGGGAGGAACCATATGGGACACTGGGATCAAACCGAGGTTCTTCCTTGGCTAGTGCATGCAAGGCAGACACCTTACCTCTAGCACCACCTCGCCGGCCCCAGCACCTTAATTCTTTTTTTTTTTTTTTTTTGGTTTTTGGGTCACACCCAGCATTGCTCAGGGGTTACTCCTGGCTCCATGCTCAGAAATTGCTCCTGGCAGGCACGGGGGACCATATGGGGCACCGGGATTCAAACCAATGACCTTTTGCATGAAAGGCAAACGCCTTACCTCCATGCTATCTCCCGGGCCCCAGCACCTTAACTCTTAAGCTATCTTTTTGGACTTACTAATACTTTTTACACATACTCTATTTAGTGCTTGGAATATTACAGCTATTTGACTAATCATATTTAAATCATATTTTTAAGTAACTTATTAAAGTGTATGTCACCATTTCTATTACACTAAGCAACTCCACAATTTCATTCAGCTCAACAAGTTACCAAAGCACATCTTATTGCTTGGTGTCTAAGTAATTATATTAGGTTTGGTTTCCTTATCTCTCTAATGGAACAAGTTATTTGATTTGAATTGCACTTAAATTGTGAGTATATAGGATACTAGTCTTTTTTTTTTTTTTTGGTTTTTGGGCCACACCCGGTGACGCTCAGGGGTTACTCCTGGCTATTCACTCAGAAGTCGCTCCTGGCAGGCACGGGGGACCATATGGGGAACCGGGGGATAGAACCACGGTCTGTCCTAGGCACCTTACCTCCAGCGCCACCGCCCGGCCCCTGGATACTAGTCTTAATTTTGATTTGGTATTTCTGCATGACAATGAGATCTATAAATATAGATTGCAGTTTTTATGCCTTCAGTATACAGTTTAGTAGGATCCATATTCTTATGACCTTATACAGAGGCATCTATACCTCTTATTCTTCATGTATAGCCTGTAGGCATTTCCATATGTAATCCTTGCACTAGAACCTGGAAGGTTGGCATCAAAAATGGTTTCCTTGTATAGAAATTCAGAATAGCTAGTGGGTTTTATGCAAAAATTAAATAAAGTAATACAGAAAAGCATCTTGCAATTTATAAAAGGCACAGAACTGTAAAGCCCTATTTTAACTAACAACATATTTTGCAAAACTTTGAGCTGTATGTCAAAAAATAAATAAACTTAGAAATACAGACTCCACTTTTTTTTCTACATGCCAGATGTTCAAACGTCTTGGATAGTCACTTCCTTCAGCACAGATCTCAAATTTATGATCCATTTTTTTGAAACATAAATCCTATTGTATTTCAAAATCAACATTTTCTGGACCAATATAATTCTTATGGACAGGTAAAATTTAGTACATTTTGCAGATGGTCTCAGAAATTAGTGTTTAGTGGGTATCCACAAAGGACTGAGGATAAAGTCATTCTAGGTATCCAGAATTCTCATCAGATCATTCAAAATTATCTCTAGAATATTCTTTTGTATATTAAGATAGATCTTGTTAGATAGATTCTTGCAGGTCTTCACTAACTTGGACTCACAGATTTGCAGGTTACTTTTATATTCCATACAGATGGTAGACTTCAAAGACTTCTTTTTAAATTCACGTGGTTTTTAGGTCACTAAGTCTTTGGGACTCTGCTTCAACACAGAACACTAAAACCAATTTTTATATAAACTTTATGAAGAAAGGAATTAGTACCTAGCATGGTAGATAGATCACAAAGAGCGTTCATAGAGACCAGAGAAAACTGTCTTGATGGCAAAAGCTTCTCCAAACATATCTAAGACTGTGAGTTCAGTTTGATCATAAATGCTGTCCAAATATGCTAGGTATAATCTTATGAACTCAGTTATTTGGAACTTCCCCTGGCACTGAAACAGAGTGAGTGATCTCAGTCACAAAATATACAAATCCCAGCAAGAACCAGAACCAAGTGTGGAAGCACACGATCAGGAACTCACTAGGGCATTGCACCAACAATTTCAAAAAGAAAAGTGGTGTGTGTGTGTGTGTGTGTGTGTGTGTGTGTGTGTGTGTGTGTGTGGTGTGTGTGTTTGTGTTGGGGGAGATTTAGTCTGCTAAGTCAATGGATGATCTGGGTGTGTCTTCCATACAGGGTGACCCTCTTACTGCCCTATTCACAAGGCAATAAGAAATAACCCAATATTCGTCAAAGCGAACAATCTAGAAATGGTTGCTGAAGTCATAATTAAATATGATTTTATGCACATAATATCTTAAAACAAAATGAGATTTGTGTAGTGCGGGCATACATAGCAGGTGGTGGGAGCTTTTGTAGGTTTTTGTTTTTTTAGTTCTCTCTCTTCTCCCCTCTGGAAATTTCTGGAGGTTTTTTCTGTTGTTGTTTTACAGAGCTGGCTGGAAGCTCTCAGCAGGCATTGAAATGGAAAAAAACTTCAGTCATGAATGAAAAGAAGCCCTAAGATATTTTTCATCCATTTCCAAACTGTCTCTAATCACAGCAGCTAGCACATTCTCCTGTTCAAGGATTCTCTTCTCATGAGCACTGAGACCTGAAAGGCAGAGGGTAGAGCAGGCTCTGTACTTCACTCCACAGCCATCCAGGACCCTGGTGCCATTGTATATGTCTCCAATATGCTGAGGCCACCTCCCTAAATGCAAATCGTATTACAGTACAACAGGAATTAGCTAGGGCTAATTCCTAACATAGTAGCCAATCTATGTTCTCAGAGCTGCCGAGATGCATGCTGGGTCTGCATGACAGATGAGCCTGATCTCTTCAAAACCACTCTTCCTTTCCAAAAATCTTCCTCAAAACAAAAATAAAAAGGTGACTAAAATAATAATGCAAGGGAAACAGAAAATTTCTTATTTTTCTCAGCTAATTCTAATGAACCATCTGACCCAAGTACCTTGAATAATTCTAAGTGAGAACTGACAGATATGGGGGTCAAAAGGCCCCCCACCAGAAGACAGGGAGACATTAGGACCCGGTAGGCAATGAGGTACACCTTGTAGCTGGCCAAATATTTGTTAGTTCTGTAGTCCTAGGCAAGTCATGTGTCTCTCTGCTTTTCCATCTTGTTCAGGGGGACAAGATAATGTTGAACTCTATGGATGATGCAAATTTTAGAAATGCCAATGCCAATCTGTTCAGGCTAGACATTCTGAATTAGGGTTACACATTTTGATTTCTCAGGGGTCTTACAGGGAACACAAAAGGGCACTGGCCAGGTGGGTCTGTAGTGACATAGCATATGCTCACTCCCTCACAAGGGGCAACGGTATTTGAATTGTGCTATGAAATGGGAAAGAGACTTTAGGTTCTAGCAATGCCCTCTTATCAAGAAATAAGTAAGAACTAAATTGTCAGTTTGTTTTACTTTGAGACCACACTAAACTATACTCAGTCTTATATATGGCATTGTGTTCATTGCATGGACGGGCGTATCATATGTGGTGTTGGGATCCAGCCAGGTTGGTTGTTGCAAAGCAAGTGCCATCCTCAATGTATTACCTATACATCCCAGGAACTAAATATTTAAACATTTAATCATAGAGTTGTGATTTATAAACATTGATAGATGAATCATGGGCATACAATATTTCAACACCAATCCCACAACCAGTGTCAACTTTTCTCCACAGTGTTCCCATGCACCCTTCAGTAACTGCTAGCTCTCTCCATCTCCCACTAGCCATTCTGACAGAAATATTTCAAAGCCCAAAGCTGAATTTTTAAAGTGTGAAATCTCATAAGCTTTTGATGCTCACAATGAATTTCAATTAAAAAATCCTGATGAGGTCAAGCACATTATCTATGAATAGACTCTGGCCTGCAGTCCATCAGGCTGGACTGATGCTCCAAGTGAAGGAGCATTGATTTTGTAAGGTAGAGTAAATCTTAGAAACATGTTACACCTCCTTAAAGAAGAAGCATCCACTTTATAGAGATGCAGAGGTTTTGCCCACCTAAAACATAAACATTTATGATATTTAAAAAAATAGAGAGAGGGAGGAAGGAAAAAAAGTAAGGAAGAGATAAGGGGAGGGAAATAAGAAGGAAGGGTAAAGGGAGGAAGGAAGGAAGGAAGGAAAGAAGGAAGGAAAAGACAGAAAGTAAAGAAGGAAAAGAAGCAATTGAGGAAAGGATAAAAGGAAAGAAGAAAGGAAGTAAGGGAAGGAAAGGATAGAAGGAAGGGGAACAAAAAGAAGAAAGAAAGGATGAAAATAAAGAAGGAAGAAAGGGAAGAAAAGAAGGATGGAAGGAAGAAAAAGAAAGAAGGAAGGAAGAAAAGGAAGGAAACAAGAAAGAAAGGAAGAATAATCTGGGTCAGGAATGTGGCTGAATAGAAAAGAACTTGCACTGCATGTGTGAGAACTTCCGTTTCATCCCCAGAACAGCCACCCCTCCCACCACGGCATCACTCTCTTTTTTTTGGGGGGGGAGGTTCCACACCCTGCAGTGCTCTGCACTCAGAAATCACTCCTGGCTCAGGGAATCCACATGGGATGATGGGGATCTGTCTGTCCTGGGTCAGCTGTGTGCAGAGCAAATGCCCTACCGCTGTGCTACCACTCAAGTCCTGAGGCATCACTTTCTAACATTGGTTCCTAGTGATGGAATAAACAGAATAAATTTGCACCACCTCCACCCAAAGCTAAATGCAGTCCATTTTACGACAAAATATGTCCTTCTGGATTCTTTATTTGGTGCTAAATTCTTTACTAGATGATTATGATAGTGGGCAATAGACCTTTGGTTATTTTTCATGTTCTTGTAAGTTAGCAACACTATGTTAGAATCTTTTATTTTTAGATGGACTATTTTAGGCACCCTACAGCTAGCAAACACTAGTTTCATTACATATGCAGATATAATCCAGTATAGTTATTTCTATATCAGTATCTAACTGGGTATAGTACAAATGTTGAGTGCTGTTTATTATTTACTTCTCCATTAGTTAGAGAAAATCTGGATACATGACTACTAAGAATAAACGGGCAACATCTCCTTGTACCTTTTCTGGTTTTGTGGTTGAATTCTGATCAGAAGGAAACATATATATCAAAACATTTTCATAGTTAAGAAAATAACTAATCCCCATGCCTTTTCTTCTGTTCTTTATCATACTATTTGGAAGGTGGGTATAGTGACTGGAAAGTCATCTGGAACGGCACAGCAGGGAACTGGAGGGAGCCTCCATTCTGGAAGACTTCATGGTAGGACTGCTGGGTGTACTGTTGACGGAACATTTCTCCTTGAGAAAGAAACCACCTTCTGTGTTGTTTAAACTAGCAATATCATCAGTCCTTGGTACAAACTAGTCACCTTTAATCCTTTCTGATACAGGGGAAATGTATCTGATGGTGTGTCATCATTTCCTTGTTTTGGATTAAATTCTCTAAGAGGAAGAAAAAAAATAACTGAGTCAAAGAAACAATCTACTTTGGGGAAATACTTGTATTAAAAATAATTTCTAAGTAATGTTGAGATCAAAAATGATCTAAATAGGGGCCAGAGAGATAGCATGGAGGTAAGGCATTTGTCTTCCATGCAGAAGGACGGTGGTTCGAATCCCGGCATCCCATGTGGTCCCTGAGCCTGCCAGAGTAATTTCTGAACAAAGAGCCAGGAGTAACTCCTGAGCACTGACAGGCATGACCCAAAAACCAAAAAAAAATCATCTAAATAAAACTATAACTTCAAGTCATTATAATGCTTCTGGTTTGTAGAGGTATCTTTCATTTGGACCTAATGGCAAATGCTAACTGACCTACACAGTGATTGTGAGAATTTTCTAGTCATCTCTAACAACCCAAATAACATGATGTTACATAACATGTTACTGTAGGAACAATATTCATGGTTGATCTTTGAAGGCAGCACTAGATGCTGAAATAGTACCATAAATATCTGAAATTGTCAGGAGCAGAGTTATATTGGGTAGGGTGTTTGCCTTGTATGCAGCAGTCCAGTGTTCAATCCCTGGCATCCCCTAAAGTCTCTCCTGAAGTACTGCCAGGGGTAATACCTGAGTACAGATCCAGAAGTCAGCACTTAGCACTACCAGTGTGACTCAAACATAAACAAACCGCAATAATATAAGGTTGTTTTAAGGTACTTATTATTGGCTACACATAACAGTGGAAACAGACTGGGATTTTGATGAGAGAGGAACCTAGTGTGAATTTCATTTCCTCTTTGCTTTGCCAGTATTTCAATCCATTGTTTTTCTTCTTCTTCTTCTTCTTCTTCTTCTTCTTCTTCTTCTTCTTCTTCTTCTTCTTCTTCTTCTTCTTCTTCTTCTTCTTCTT